>MU225089.1:208471-271607 GCA_018584345.1 Thuja plicata | reverse complement strand
GCCCCCCCCCCCCCCCCCTCTTAGTTATCCTTTGGGACTATTCTAACAAAAGAATCGTAAGATGATATGATGTAATTATGATTTTGACATGATGATGAGGTAAGGAATCAAGAGGATGATATAGAAGGACAAGATATGATGATGCATTAATAGATTCAAGCACTTTTGTAGATAAGCCATTGTGGATATTCTTTGGAGCAAGAGAGACATCTTCCTTCTTTCCTTCTTCTTGGATCCACCATTTTCAACCTTCAAGAATTCAAAGGATATTATCATAGGGTAGAAATTATGGATTATGAGTTTGGTAGGAGTATTTTAGCCTTGGGGGCTTGGTATGCTTTCTTTATCACATTCAAATCTAGAGGATTAGATCTTGACATTACACATTCAAAGCTCTTTCCAAGAGCAACACACACACACACATACATTCTACTATATTTGTCTATTCATGGAGGTGGAGATCACCAAAATGGGGGTTTGACTAAGGCAAAACCCTATACATCCACCCCAAAACCCCTCTTTTTCAGATATTTGCAGGTGTTATTTTGAGAGTTATAGGTTCGGGAATAGTGAAATAGAGTACAGACCCGGATACCCTTTTCAGCAAACTTCTAGGATCCGAAAATAGAATTTCGATCCAAGACTTTTTAGGTTGATTATGACCTAGGGCACAATTGGAAATTCTGACAAATGGTGACATTGACTTGAGGGTGCAAATCAGAACTATCTCAGAATGGAAAAAGATTTATGGGTTTTTTTTGTCTCTACATTTCTATTCCAGATTCGGTCTCAGATTTTCCAGAAACTTAACATAGGCTTCAGAAAATGGCATTTTCAGATCTGCTATGACGTAAGGTTGGTATTTTACTCTATTAATCTTTGCTTTCAAATTTAATATCCATAATAACATTTCCAAAACATTTTGAAAATTTCTCCTTTCAGTTTTAAAATATTGTATTGCACAACATTTTTAAATCTATTATTTTTGCACAACATATTAAGCTCTGTCTTTTATTACCTTGCCTTACGCTATACTTCACTGGATTTGTTATTTGGTAGTATCAGTCTTCATTCAAAGCTTTGATACCATGTTAAAATAATAACAAAATAAAGAGACTTAGGAAGTTGTTTAATTCAATGAGCAGGAGAACGAAGATTTACCATGAATAATTCGAATACTAGGAGCATGCACCAAAGATCCAAAACAATAAGGAGACAAGATTTTGAAGGGGGAAAAGCATGAAAAAACCCCCGTGATATAGAGAATGGGCAAAAATGCCTAAGAATGAGAGAGAGAGAGAGAGAGAGAGAGAGAGAGAGAGAGAGAGAGCCAAGCTCATACAATAATGTTCGAGAAGAAGAAATTAACCTAAAATCTCATCAAAGGAGATAAGGAGAGACATTTCTTTAATAGAGATGTAAGAAAGGAGTTGCATGGTAACTCCCATATCTATGTATGCCACATTTCATAAAGTGTGTGCCACTTGTGTTATTTCCTCTTAAGGAGGAATCTAAACAAGAAAATACATAAAATGAATTATCCTCACAAGAGGACAAAATAGGTGTAGGGATTCCATAGGAATCACCTACTTACATAAAGCAAGTAAAGATTAAATTCTAACACAAATACAATTAAATGTAAGGGGTTAAATTATGGCATTGGTCTCTTTTACATATGAACATCTATTTTATCTAGGAGATCAACACCGTCATCATTTTCTTCTTTACATTTTGGTGAACCCGCGATAGACAACTCTTTCTCTTTGGTGTTAGATTTATATTTCATATTAAGATATTTCATGCATATAGAAGTAGGTTTTCTTTTATGCTCTTGCATTTATATTCCAAAAATACATAAAAATATATAAAATTTATTTAAAACACAAAAACATTTACATGCTTGTTATTTTATTGTGTGTTCAATATGTATGACTCTTGTTTTGAATACTTTGATGAACATTTTATTGTACAAGAGAATAGATCCCTTAATGAGGTACATGGAAGTGAGAACAAAAATGGTTTGAATGAGATCTCCATGGATCCTATTCCTATTTCATCCTCCTCCACAACTTCTCCAATTGACCTCTACCATAGGATGTGTGCATGGTTATCTTCATACTCCTCTATTTGCAACATTAAGGCACCTAGAATGTTATTCCCTAAACCTTTGATGATAGTAAAAGGATGTCCTCGAATGACTATTATGGGTAAACCTAAAGATCCTTAGGATTTCTTTGATAACACAGATTTTGTTTCCCATACTTATCATACACGGAATAATCCTCAACCTATTGTTCTAGCCTCTTTACCTCCTTCACAACCCATGCTTCCTCAAGCACCTAGGTTACCTTCTTCCTTTAAGGAGTATGACTTAGTTGAGCAATTACACACTACTCCAACCAAGATATATTTATGGGAATTGCTTCAGACTTCTCCTACATATCATGAGGCATTAAAAAAATCTTTATCTACTCTTCCGTCTCCACCTCCTAATCAAGAGAACATTAATTTATTCTTGGAGTGCATGCATACTATGCCTTATGTACCTCCTATTGTGTTCATTGATGATGATTTACCTTCTGTTGAGGTGCAGAATCAATACGATGCTCTTATGGTTGCTATTTCTATTAATCAGAGTATCATTCGTAGAACATTAATTGACAATGGATCTAGGCTTAATGTTTGTAGCATGGATATGCTCAAGGCTATTAAAGTCGATCTTACAACCATTCAACTAGATAATATCCCTATTCATGGATTTGATAACATTGCAAAGAAAAATTTGGGCTTTATTACGCTACCTATCAAGGTTGGTCTAGTCCTTCTTCACACACCTATTCATGTCATGCATGGACCTCTCAATTATAACCTTTATTTAGGAAGACCTTGGTTACATACTATGCATGTGATTCCTTCCACTCTACATCATAAGGTTAGGTTCATTTATAATAATCTGATGTATATATTACATGTGGATGATGCGCCAAATCCTTGCTTGAATGCAGAATATGATAAGATCTCTGAACCCATACAACCAAGTAAGGAACCTAAGAAACCTCTTGAAATTAAACAAGTTGAAGCTCCATCCTCTTCTTTAACTGAAGATGACTGGGGAACATTGGATTTTAATCCTTCTTTTATGGGAGAATACAAAGTTTCTGATTTAGAGTTCATGAAGGAACAAAATGGGTTTGAAAAACAAGTCTTCACTCCTTCTCCATTTTCTAGGGAATTAAAAAGTAACTTTGTCGTTTCTTCCCTTGAAGAAACCATTGAGACAATAAAACCAGATTGTTATGACATTGTGACATATGTTGCTCCTTTAACTCAATTTGATATGGCTGATAGATATGGATCTGGTTATCATTTACTTAGGAATCAGATTCAATGGGAAAGGATGTGGAAAATATGAGCAAGGTATACAAGTGCCCTTGGACAATGAAGTTTATGATTATACTTATGGGCTAGGGTTCAATCCTTATAAGCAATCATCGACTTTTCCTCTTAATGTTAATCATATCTATGGTGGACACTTAAAATTAGTTAATCCACTTCTCCTTGACATGGATCAAAAACCTAGTTTGGATATTTTTCCTGGGGATGAAGCCCTAGCTGATTTTTTAGGAGCTTATCAAGATTTACCTACATTTCATCATAAAAGAAGAAAGCCTTATTATCTAAATAATGAGGCCTATTTTGGAGAACGTGATGAACAGGATATTTCTCCTTTGCCAATGGACTCTCCCATACAAAGCAATTTATTAATAATTGAGACTACAGAAGTTCAAATGGATGAGAATGACTGAAAAAAATCAAAGTGGGAAAATATTTGAACGAAGATGAACATGATCAATTGGTTTCCCTTTTGCTTGAATGTAAGGATATATTTGCTTGGACATATTCAGATATGCCAGGTATAGATCCTAAGATTTTGACTCACAATATTGTTCTTAAACCTAATATCAAACCTGTGAAACAAAAAATCTAAAAGATGAATCTAGGCATTGCTTTGTTAGTTAAAATTGAAATTGAAAAATTATTAGGTGTTGGGTTCATCTGTTCTATCGATTATTCTGAATGGATTTCCAATATTGTGGTTGTTTCTAAAGGAGAGAATAAGATAAGGATGTGCACTAATTTTTGATATTTGAATAAAGCATCCTTAAAAGATGATTTTCCCCTACCCAATATTGATATGATTGTGGATTCAAAAGCAGGTCATGCTTTATTGTCTTTTATGGATGGATTTTCAGGCTATAATCAAATATTTATTCCTATAGAAGATCAACTTAAAACTGCATTTATCACACCTTGGGGAGCATTTAGTTGGGTCATGATTCCTTTTGGATTAAGAAATGTGGGAGCAACCTATCAGCGTGCTATGACCTTGATTTTCCATGATTACATCCATAAGATTCTAGAAGATTATGTAGATGACATCTTGGCAAAATCTATACAAAGAAAGGACAATGTGTTCATTTTAAGACAAATATTTGAAAGGATTAGGAGTTATAATATGTGATTAAATCCTAAGAAATGTGCTTTTGGAGTTGTTTCTGGTAAATTATTAGGATTTATAATCTCTAGGCGAGGCATAGAAGTGGATACTGAAAAGATTGATACTATCGTTAACATGCCTCCTCCTAAGAATATTTCTCAATTACGTAGTTTACAAGGAAAAATTCAATCTATTCATTGCTTTGTTTCTAACTTAGCTGATAAAACTATTCCTTGCTTAGAAAAGATACCATTTTTTCTTGGAACTAGGAATGTAAACAATCATTCGAGCAATTTAAGGAGTATCTTGCTAATCCTCCTATTTTGCAACCTACTCAATTCAATAAACCCTTCTATATGTATACTTTTTCCACTTCCCATGTTGTGAGTGCATTATTGGCTCAGCATGATAGTGAAGGTATGAAAGACCATTATACTACATCAGTCATACTTTACTGGAATATGAAACAAGATATACCAATTTAGAAATACAATGCTCGGCTTTAGTTTATGCTTGTCAAAAACTCAGGCATTATCTATTGAATGTTAAGGTTAATGTGATTGTAAAATTTGATCCTCTCAAACACCTTTTCTCAAAAACTGATCTCTCTGGCCGTCTGGCTAAATGGGTGATGTTACTTACTGAATTTGATCTTAATTTCATTATTCAAAAGTCAATTAAAGGACAAGCTTTAACTGATTATCTAGCTGAAGCTCCTTGTCCTCATTCTCATATGAACATCGCCTCAATAGAATTCCTTGATGAGAATATTTTAGCTATTAAACAAGAAGATGTTTGGGAATTATATTTTGATGGTTCTAGATGTAAGACAAGTTCTGGTGTAGGCATCATCTTGGTCCCTCCTACAAAGAAACCAATCCCTATGTCATATAAATTGACCTTTCCTTGTACTAATAATATTACGGAATATGAAGCTCTTATAGATGACTTATGAGCAGCTTCATCCCTTCACATTTAAAACTTGGAAATATACAAGGATTCACAATTTATTGTTGAAAAAAAAAAGGGGGGTTATTAGACTAAGAATGATAAAATGTCACAATATAAAGAATTGGCTCTTGATATCCTTTCACAATTTTCTTCTTATATGATTCAGACTTTACCTAGGAAAGATAATCGACATGCAGACGCCATGGCAAGCGCAACTTCCTTGGTGTGTCTTGAGAATAATGCTGAAGACTTTCAATTTACTATACACACTCTTAAACAACCTGCAATTTCTAATAAGGGTAATGTTGATTGTTGTAACTTGCATTTGGATGAATGGTATTTGCATATATTTCACTTTTTGAAAGACAATACATTTCCTGAATCAACAAGGAACATGTGTAACTGTATTAGGAAGATTGCAACATGATATATTATTTTGGGTGATATCCTTTACAAACATTCTTATAATGGTTTTCTATTAAGATGTCTTGGTAAAACCGAAGTCCCGATAGCTTTAGAAGAAGCTCATTCTGGTTCTTGTGGAGGACATTTTGGTGGGAAATCTTTAGTTAATAAACTTCATAGAATGGGATATTATTGGCAAACAATGGAAAATATTACTTTACATTTGTTAAGAAGTGTCCTTAGTGTCAGCAACATGGTAATTTAATTCATGCTCCTGCTTGTGAGCTTCATAATCAAGTTGCTCCATGGCCTTTTAGCATTTGGGGATTTGATCTTATTGGAAAAATTTCACCAGCTTTTTCTCAAGGACATACATACATTCTCATAGCTACATATTATTTTAAAAAGTGGGTAGAGGCTATTCCTCTCCGCTCTACTACTGCAAATTTTATTTTTGATTTTATTCTTAATCATATTATAGCACGATTTGGTATTCCTTCAACGATAGTTTTGGATAATGATACTTCTTTCAAAAACAAAGAAGTCACAAAATTCTTGGAGAAATATCGTATTCAACATAGATTTTCTACTCCCTACTATCCTCAATCTAATGGTCAAGCTAAAGCATCGAACAAAGTTATTGAACAAATCCTAAGGAAAATAGTTAATAATCATGTGAAAGATTGGCATACTCAACTCACTCATGCTTTATGGGCTTATAGGACTAGTGTCCGCACTACTACGGGTACTTCTCCTTATAATCTTGTTTATGGTACTTGCTTGGCTAAACAATTGTCTCAGAAACACATAGCATTGGACTGCTACTTCAAGATTGGACACCCTAAATGGCTGCTAAGTAGATTATTTAGTCTCATTTAGTTATCGACCAGGGCTGTAAACTTGGAATGGTATTTGCAAAGTATATGCTTCAAACCTTCTTGATTCTCATGGCTAAACCTATGGAATCGAAATACATTATGCTTTAGGAATCTATACTATCTCAATTAAATGCAATTATGCTAAGAAAATAGTAATCATGAGTAGGAGTTACTCTGCTCGCTTATGCTGCAGGAACAGTGTACCAGTTCTGTTACTAGTGGCTACAAGAACAACAAAGTTCTATTTACTTCTTAATGAACAAGGAAATAACTTCTAATCTAATAAAAAAATTCACTCACCAAGTGGGGCCCCTTGGATGAGTGAATAGAAATGCAATCAAGATAAGAGACTGAAACTCAAATTATGCACTCTATTCATTCATGGAGGAAATGTACTTGGAAAATAAATAGTGCTACAATGACAAATTCTATTCCAGAAATGATATCAACTAACTCCCCCTTGGAACTACAAAATTCCACTTATTTAAGGAGGAACTACACTACTACCTAAATCTAGGATCACTCCATTAATGAGGATTGCTAATGGATAAAAAGTGCTCATAATAGAAATCATGAACAACAATAGTAGGTCTTCAAGTTCTTCCCAGAATATAGCATGCAGTGATTCTAGATCTGTGCGCGGTGTCTACTCAGGAACTTAATTGACTCATTCCTCCACAAGAGTTCTGCGACACACCCTTCTTCAACCACTTTACTTAATTCCTTGCTTTATGTTGGCACTTCTAAAGGTAATAGCTATTGTTGACTCCTTCAACGCCATGCTGGAATTCTTGAATGTGTCATGACTTGACTCCTACAAAATGATTAGTATACATAACTTTCGACACATAAATATATTTTATCATTTAATACTAAGAAAGAAGTGTGAGATTCCATTCGATATTATTTCACAGCATTCGGCTACAGTAAGGAGACTACCCATAAACATAGCATATGGGAAAGGACTATTTATTTAGAATGCAACTACTTATGTCCTGCAACTTCTATCCATCAGCTCCAAGCAAAAATACATTATGTTTTTACCATCAATTTTACCTACTTATGTCCTTACATATAAAATATATAAAAAACCATAAGTTTAAAGTCTCTCCTTTGAAAGTAAACTGCTGAAAAAGGAAAGTAAACACATGGAAATGAAATTAAGGATCTTGGCCCTAAGCCTCAGGTCGCTGGCGGTCTTCTCACCTAGTTCATCAACAACATAATTGAAATATCCATAGTTGTTCTAAAGTCTATCCCACCTATGTCTTTCCTTAACCATATCATGATCTTTTGCATTCTCATTTACTGCCAGCAAAAGGCTGTAGGAAGATTGGAGGTTGAAACCTTAAGGGCATCCAATAATGTAGTTGTGTGCAGCCCAGCATTATAAACCATGGGACACGATGAGTAGCAAGAGTTAAATTTTGTGGAGAATAGGGTTCCTTGATTTTTAAGTCATGGGGCATCCTTATCCACCTCTGTTTGCAAGCTGCAATCGTGACCTCAACATCTTGTGATGAATGTTGTTCCCAATCTACATATCCCTATTCTCTGACTGGAAGAACCTTGCGAGACCCACTAGGGTTCATTGTGATTGAGATCCAATCAAGGAAAGTTTGCCTAGAGCTCTGAACTTTAGGCCTCATCATGAGGGGTGTGTCTATCTCACTACTTTGATATGGGAGAGCCTGATGCTCTCTACTCATCTCATTCTGAATCCAGGACATAACTGCCCTCAACTGAACATCTCCCACGTAAAGAAGTGAATTCCAATCTCTATTGTTAGGCACAGCTAGATTGTGCAGATATAATTCACATAACAGGTTCTTGATGGGCATGGGTGCTGACCGAAAGGCATCATAGAAGTCGTGAGGTGTAGCAATAGAAGGATTTAATCCTTCCACAATCCTTGTCAATTGAAAGTTAACAAATTGTTCCTTAAGGAACAATGCATAAACTGGGGAAGGTGATCTACATGCCATTGCTGCAGGAATCAATTCAGTGATCTGCTCAATTTTCCTTTCCAATACTATAATTTGATTTGTTTTCTTTTCAAGTTGACAAGCCTGCTCCTCAATTATCCTTTTTAGTTTTTATGTCTCTAGTTCCCATTGTGTCTTCTCCCAGGCGAAATTTTAGTACAAACTTAATCCTGCTGCTAATGGTGTGGATAAATCTGATGGTGGCATGGGTTCTTGTTGAAGAACATTAATCCATCTAGATGTAGTTTGGGGGATTTTCACTTCCTCCTCATTAGTGAAAGTAGCCCTTTTCCCCTTGTCACAAGTTTTCACTGAATCCTCTACTTGGCAGGATTCATCCATGGAAGCTTTTCCTTTCCAAATGACAAGGGTTTTTATCAACTCATTCACTTGGGATGATTCAGTTGCCCTGACTAATGTGTCCAATCTATCCCTGCTCAATTGTTCAAACACTTCTTCAATAATGTCCTCATTTACTGTAGAAAATTCATCGGGAGGAAGATTCTCAAAACTGTCATCAGAATCTTACCCGATAGAATTATTATAAAATCCCTCTGTTTCTAAAGAATCCTTATCATTGTCCACAAGGATGTATTCAAATTGTGGGTTAGTTGTAGCTTCATCATCCACAATGTGGGCTAGGGTATCACTATCTACTTTGTTTGAAGCCATTGCCTCCGAAGAGGACTTTTCTACAGATTCAGAGGATTCAACATTTATAATTGAATCAGGGGTTTTGCTTGATTTACCAGTACTAGCAGAAAGTCTAGCACTCTTCCTTACAGGGGTTTGAAAAGAGCTCATAGGTTCCTTGCGTTTCTTTTTGGTGGAGGACACCTCTCCCATAATGGCTACAAGAGGTTCTTCTGGCGTTGCCTCCTTGGAAGAAGGCAAGGGTTCCTCAGGCATCTTATTCACATTTTCATTATCGACTAGTTTTTTCTCTAGAGTCATATCCTCTATATTTACAGTTTCATCTTTATCTTTCATAACATTATACCTAGTTTCTTCGGATGATGAAGTGTCAGGAGTGGCAGCAGCAACTCTAGTTTTTCCTTTCTTTTTATCAGAAATAGGTGTGCTAGCCTTTCAGGCTCTTTTCCTAGATAGGGTAGGTCTAGAAGAGGATGCTTCATGATGGGTTTTGTTTTATGGATTATTTTACGAACCCCCATTGCCATATTAACCCTACTACCTACACCCTGGCCTCTCGGACCAACCACCCTAGGTGCTAACTCTTCCATATCCAAGAATTCCTCCCAAGTCCCAATTGACTATTTAATTAACTCCCTTTCTACAACTAGCTTAATTAAACAGTGATGGGAAATAGATTGTGAATTTCCTAACTGAACAAGAGATGCCTCCTTTTTCACAATATTAAAAAGAAAACTAGGTAAATTTACTGGCCTATTTTCTTGGCAGAGAGTGCTCGGAATCTTGAAATGCAGTCCATGCAGGTACTTGTAATGACCCTCACAGGTGAAGTAGGATATTATAAATGTAGCTAGCTACAAAAACTCCATGGGTAATGACGTTCTTGAAGTACCCTGCTTCTTATAAATCTCCAACTGTGGGTCACTATGTAGGGTAAATTGTGCCCTAGCTAAGCACAAGTCAATATCCTTACTCCACTTTTTTCCTCCCTGTGGCAACTTTGTAACCTCTACCACACTGTCTTCTGAGAATTCAACCCTCAAACCCTTCACTACTGCAAACCCATTGTTCAAAGTATTCAAAAATTAAAAAGCAATTTCATCATTGAAGCCATTAAGGCTTAAGCAGTAATCCAACCATCCCCGTTTCTGAAACAACTCACAGGCAGTCGGGTCCCCAAGTAACACTTGATGATCTATTGGCTCGTGCCTCTGAAGGTCTCTGCCCATTGCAAATGATAAAGAAAATGGATCTGAGGTGCTGCAGGAAGAGTGTAATGTTAGGCAACACGCACTGATGGAGTGATGTTGTGGTGTGGACACATGGAAGAGAGAGGAGGTGATGCAGATTTTTATTACGAAGAAAGCAAATCACGGAAGTGAAATATTTATAATGGAAGTTGGAATAAAATCACAGCTTGGCAGAAATCTGGGTGGAAGACTTAGATGCTTCTGCTGCAGGAATGGTGTTGTCTGAGCTCTATTGGAACTGTTGCAAGAAGTCCTGATGACTCTCAAGCTTGTGATATATCTTTAGATGATGCCCATTAACAAGGAGTTTAAATCTGACAGGATCAATTGTCGAGAGCTGAACAACACCATTATCAAATACTGAGACTATTTCATAGGGCCCTAACCAACAGGTTTGAAATTTGCCAGGAGTATGCTGATATCTTAAATCATAAAGCAATGCCCAATCTCCAATGGAAATTTTTTTATCTTTGATGAATCTGTCATGCCACTTCTTTCGCTACTTCTGAATTAGTTCTATGTTATGAAGTGCATATTTCCTATATTCATCCAATCCATTTATCTACAGGAGCATGTCCTCTTGTGCTTTGTTCAGGTTAATATCCAATTCCAATGCTGTCCTGAGAGTCTTATGATGAAACTCAATAGGCATGGATGCAGATTTCCTGTAGACCAACTCAAAAGGAGTGAATCTAGTAGTGGTTTTCCAAGTTGTGCGGTAAGCCCATATGGCTCCAAGAAGGCGAGTAGCCCAATCCTTTCTATGAATTGCAACTGTCTTTGTCAAAATGGCCTCTATTTTTTTATTCGTAATCTCAGTCTATCCATTGGCCTGAGGATGGTAGGGTGAAGATTTACCATGCCTCACCGTGTACTCATTCATCAATTCAACAATAAGGTTAGAGGTGAACTGTGGCCCTTGATCTGTTACTATTTCTTGAGGCACTCCAAACCTAGTAAAAATAAACTCATATAGAAACTCTGCTACCTTATGGTCCCGTGCATGCCTCATTACTTTTGCTTCAACCTATTTTGTGGCATAATTAGTGCATACTAAGATATAAGACTTACCATGTGAAGATGGCTCAATGGGGCCAACAAAGTGGATGCCCCACTTGTCAAATGGTGTTACCACCACCTGAGGCTACAGGGGCATTTCATCAGTCTTGGTGGGACATCCCATCCTTTGGCATTGGTCACAGTGTCGGGTATGCTTAGCTGCATCTTTATGTAATGTAGGCCAATAATAACCGGTTGTCAATACCTTGTATGTTGTTCTTTTTCTAGAAAAATGGCCACCACACGGCTCATCATGACATGCCCGAAGGATGTCATAGGTCTCATCTTTGCAAACACATCTGCGGGTGACTTGATCAGGACCCATGTAGAACATAAATCTAGATATCCATGAAAAGTTGAAACTTTTCTCAACCAACAACCGATGTTCATGAGGTGAAAAATGAGGTGGTACTCATCTTGTAGCAAGGTAATTGGCGATGTCAGCATACCATGGATTGTAAATTGCAAGAGAGAATAAGTGCTCGTCTAGGAAGTTGTCATCAATTGTTGTAGGATCATCAGGAACTTGTAATCTAGAGAGGAAATAAGCAACGACATTAGATTTTCCTAGTTTATCAATGATAGTTATATCAAACTCCTACAGAAGGAGTAACCATCGGACTAACCTACCAGAAATGGCCGATTTATTCATCAAGTATTTGATTGTTGAGTGATCAGTATAAACAAATACTTCATAACCGGTTATGTGATGTCTAAATTTATTTAATGCATAGATTACAACAAGCAATTCCTTTTTAGTAACAGTATAATTTAGTTAAGCACCTTGCAAATTTTTGCTTATGTAATAAATGGCATGCTCAACTATACCTTCTTTTTGACCCAACACTGCCCCAATTGCATAGTTAGATGCATCTGTGTGGATATGAAAGGGCAACTTCTATTCTAGTCCTCTAAGTATAGGGGTATTTTTCAACACATCCTTTGTTGGTCCACTGAGAGGGGGGGTGAATCAGATGAATTTAACCTATTTCAACTCTCAATCTCTAAATCTGATTCAACTCGGTAAACTATATTTACTG
Source organism: Thuja plicata (assembly GCA_018584345.1). Classification (NCBI taxonomy): domain Eukaryota; kingdom Viridiplantae; phylum Streptophyta; class Pinopsida; order Cupressales; family Cupressaceae; genus Thuja; species Thuja plicata. Next base: position 258,887 of record MU225089.1, on the reverse strand, counting down.
CACTCTAGATAACATGCAACCTTGAACAACTTTAGCAGCAACATTAACACATATCATCCACATAAGATAATGACACATTAACACCAGATTTAACGAGGAAACCCAAATTGGGAAAAACCTTCATTGGACTTGTCACCCACAAATAAAAATACTCTTCTGAAGTATGCTCAGTTAAGAGCCAATCCTGTTAAAGATTACAAAACACATTGTCAAATGTGACCCGGTCAAGGGATTTCCCTCAGATATGTTAGGATCTTCACTCTGTTAAAAGTGGCCTAATGAAAGGACTTAAAACACTCTGTTAGAATGTCACCTATCTCTAGGATTTACAATAAGACTGTTAAATCCACTTGGTTAAGAGATTTCTCTGATACAAATATGAAACAAACAATAAAAACTTGATTTGTTAATGCAGCAACTGTATTCTACCTTTTGCTTGATCAGATCCTTTTCTGCTCACTTGGTCTGCTGGATTCAGTACTTCATCACTTCTTCAATAACTCTTCCATCAATCATTCATAATCTCTATTTAGAATTTAGAATTTAGAATTCAGTCTTCTTCTTCTTTTCCTGTATCACTCGGTGACTTCTCTTTTTGCAAACCTTTTTCTTTCCCTTTTATTAATCAACCAGCAACAACTTCATATTCATGTAGCTTCATTTATATAGACAATATTTTGCCTCTTAATCTCCTTGATTAGGTTTCCTGCAATTCAATCTCAGCCGCTCGATCATCCTTATGATTTCTTGTTGCTTGGTAAACCGCCTGACTTCAGTAAACTGCCTGACTTTTATCTTGGAACTTGTTCCCTTCTTAGAACTCACAACATTTGTTTTGCCACTTAATCTCTGCCTTCAATCTTCATCTTGATATTTCCGGTTCATAGATCTTGTAACAAACTTCTTCCTTTCCTATGGAATCTTCCATCTCATCATGATCTGTCTTAGATTCGATCTTATCATTAATTTCCAATGACTATTCCTTGCTCAGTAACTGACTTTATGACTCGGTAACATGAGCTTCACTGCTCGGTAACTAACAACGCTCAGTGAATAACTTTTCTCGGTGCCTTTGCATGAACTCGGTACTCGGTAACTATGACTGACTCCTTTTCCTTTTACTGACTGACCTCCCAGTGCTCGGTAGACTCATTCATTTCCTTTACCGACTTGACTAAACTGTGTTACCAACTTTTTTATCTTGAAAAAAATGTAGAAAACAATTATACCAATCATCACTAAATCATTGTCTGATCTGTATTAGTTGCCTAGTTAAGTTCTTCAACACTTTCATCTTTTCACTTGCTCTCTTTCCTTGTCTTCCTCAACTTGTAGTTTACTCCAAATGATATGGCAACTCAATATGAATCAGAAATCAATTGCTTGACATCAATGAAAAAATAACAACTGATCTAAGAGTATTCTACAACTTTGTATACCTCTGATCTTGGTCTTCATCATCATCTAATCATGTGAATATCAGTTGGTTAACAATCTCCCTCTTTGACATTGATGGCAACCTTGGCAATTGATGATGGCAACCTTGGAACCTCGGTCTTTTCTCTGTATTTTGCTTTGCTCCCTCTGAGCTAATTTTTCTTGTGATTTATTCAAACTCCCTCTTTCATAATAATTTTTTTGTTCCTCAACACTCTTGTTTCTGATAATCATCAATTCACATAATATCTCCCTCTTTGAAAACAATGTGAAAGTGTCATACTTCCTGAGAATATTCAAGTAGTGAATCATACCTAGCATGTACTGATAGCTCTTTTCATACATCATTGTTTCTTTTTCACAGCTTCAGGCATCACCTCAAGTGTGAAAGCTTGCATCAACTCAGAAAAATAGATATTCTAATGAGTCCTAGAATTGATGCAGCATGCAACATGCATTTAGTGAATGTTGGGTAGGGGTAGGACCCCTAATTTACCTATGAGATACTCAAAAGCATCCTTCAGTAGTGGCTTAGTGAATATATCTACTATCTTCTCCTTTGAACTTACATATTCCAACATTACATTCTTCTCTTGTACTTTCTCTCTTAAATAGTGATATTTGATAGAAATGTGCTTGGTTTTAGAATGCATAACCAGATTCTTTGATATATTGATAGCACTTGTGTTATCACAACAAATAGTAACTGGGTCACTAATCTCTTCATTCATGCCTTCAAGTAGTTGTTTGATCCATACAATATTTGCACAATTCATAGCTGCAGCAACATATTCAGCCTCGGCAGTTGATTGTGAAATGCAACTTTGTTTCTTGCTCAGCCATGTTACTAATCTATCTCCCAAAAAGAAAGCTCCTCCACTTGTACTTTTTCTATCATCAATGTTCCCAGCCCAGTCAACATCAGTATAGACTTTCAAAGAAAAGTGTCCTTTCTTTTTGTATAGTAACCCAAAATCTTCAGTACCTTTCAGATATCTCAGTATTCTTTTTACTGCAGACATGTGTGTCTCCTTTGGATTGGAAGAAAATCTTGCAAGAATCCCTACAGCATGTGAAATATCAGGTCTGATATGTACAACATACTATAACTTACCAATCATTGATCTGTAAACTGTGTCATCTACTGCCTATGATTCATCTTCCTTTGATAATTTACATCCAGTGGCCATAGGTGTTCCGACAGGTTTTGAATCCTCCATACCGAATGTCTTCAAGACTTCCTTGATGTACTTTGATTGTGTGATGTAAATCCCATCTTTGACTTGTTGTATCTATAATCCAAGAAAGAACTTTATCTCTCCTATCATGGACATTTCAAATTCCTTTTTCAACTCTTCAACAAATGATTTACTCAACGTGTCACTTCCTCCAAAAATAATATCATCAACAAATATTTCAGCAATCAAAATTTCTTTATCATCATCACATTTCAAATATAAATTACTGTTGTCACTTGTTCTCTGAAATCCAATCTTGATCAAATAAGAATGCAATCTTTCATACCATGCTCGGGGTGCTTGCTTTAAGCCATATAGTGTTTTGTGCAATTTGCATACCATGTCCTTGTCAATATCTTTAGCAAATCCTTCAGGTTGTTCAACGTAAACTTCTTCTTCAAGAATACCATTAAGAAATGCAGACTTTACATCCATTTGATAAACTTTGAATCCTTTATAAGCTGCATATGCTAGTAGTATTCTGACTCCTTCTAATCTAGCAACAGGTGCAAAAGTTTCACCATAATCAATGCCTTCTTCTTGTGCATAACCTTTGCAAACTAATCTTGCTTTGTTCCTGATAACATCTCCATGTTCATTCAGTTTGTTTCTGAAAATCCACTTAGTACCAATTACATTTTTGTCCTTAGGTTTTGGTACCAGTTTCCATGTATTGTTTTTCTCAATTTGATCTATCTCTTCTTTCATAGCATTAGTCCAATCTTCAGTATCTAGAGCATCTTTTACTTTCCTCGGCTCAAATATAGGTATTAAACATGTATTGTTCCTTACCTTGCTTCTTGTCATTACTCCATCATCTTTGTTTCCAATTATCTTGCTCGGTGAGTGGTGTCTTCTTACATATTTAGCTAGGATAGGCTCGGTAGTAGGTGCAAGTACTTCATCGTCACTCGGTTGTAGTTCCATCTGTTCATCTTCCTTCTCTAGTTGTCCTCTTGGTAGTACATCAGTATGTACATATACAAATCTTTGATAATCCTCTGGTTCCTTTTTCTTGTCTTCATCATTTTTCTCTGCAAATTCATCAATTTTCACATTTGCACTTTCCACAATCTTGTTAGTAGACTTGTTCAAACATTTGTAATCTTTGCTCTTTGTGGAGTATCCAAGAAATATTCCTTCATCACCTTTAGAATCAAACTTGCCTCTTAGACTTTCTGCTTTTGCTTTCTGAACATGTTGATCTTTTCCATGTACAAATGTAATCTTATCCCACATTTGCTTTGTTGTATCACATCCATTAAGATCATTAAATTCCTGGTCGGTGAGAGAAGAGGATATCTCTATCATCACTTGTGTGTGTTATTGTCTTTCCCTTGCCTGCTCAAGTGTCATAGGACCAAAAGGTGGTGGTGAGTACGTATTATCAAGATAATATAATGCATATTCTCTAATTTCAGAGAGATGTAATCTCATTCTACTTTGCCATGTAGAGAATTTGTCCTTATTCAACTCAGGTGCCTCCCTCTTATACATCTTTAGATCTTTAACTCAAGTCCCTTTAAACTTTTCTCTTCAGAGTACTGTGCTCTGATACCAATTGTTGGTCCACTGAGAGGGGGGGGTGAATCAGATGACTTTAACCTATTTCAACTCTCAATCTCTAAATCTGATTCAACTCGGTAAACTATATTTACTGCACTCTAGACAACATGCAACCTTGAACAACTTTAGTAGCAACATTAACACATATCATCCACATAAGATAATGACACATTAACACCGGATTTAACGAGGAAACCCAAATTGGGAAAAACCTCAGTGGGACTTGTCACCCACAAATAAAAATACTCTTCTGAAGTATGCTCGGTTAAGAGCCAATCCTGTTAAAGATTACAAAACGCATTGTCAAATGTGACCCGGTCAAGGGATTTCCCTCAGATCTGTTAAGATCTTCACTCTGTTAAAAGTGGCCTAATGAAAGGACTTAAAACACTCTGTTAGAATGTCACCTATCTCTAGGATTTACAATAAGACTGTTAAATCCACTCGGTTAAGAGATTTCTCTTATACAAATATGAAACATACAATAAAAACTTGATCTGTTAGTGCAGCAACTATCTTCTACCTTTTGCTTGATCAGATCCTTTTCTGCTCACTTGGTCTGCTGGATTCAGTACTTCATCACTTCTTTAATAACGCTTCCATCAATCATTCATAATCTCTATTCAGAATTCAGAATTCAGTCTTCTTCTTCTTTTCCTGTATCACTCGGTGACTTCTCTTTTTGCAAACCTTTTTCTTTCCCTTTTATTAATCAACCAGTAACAGCTTCGTATTCGTGTAGCTTCATTTATATAGATAATATTTTTCCTACTAATCTCCTTGATTAGGTTTCCCGTAATTCAATCTCAGCCGCTCGATCATCCTTATGATTTCTTGCCGCTCAGTAAACCTCCTAACTTCGGTAAACCGCCTGACTTTTATCTTGGAACTTGTTCCCTTCTTGGAACTCACAACATTTGTTTTTCCACTTAATCTTTGCCTTCGATCTTCATCTTGATTTTTCTAGTTCGTAGATCTTGTAACAAACTTCTTCCTTTCCTGTGGAATCTTCCAACTCATCATGATCTGTCTTAGATTTGATCTTATCATTAATTTCCAATGACTATTCCTTGCTCGGTAACTGACTTTATGACTTGGAAACATGAGCTTCACTGCTCAGTAACTAACAACACTAGGTGAATAACTTTGCTTGGTGCCTTTGCATGAACTCGGTACTCGGTAACTATGACCGACTCCTTTTCCTTTTACTGACCAACCTCCCAGTGCTCAGTAGACTCATTCATTTCCTTTACCGACTTGACTAAACTGTGTTACTGACTTTGTTATCTTGAAAAAAATGTAGAAAACAATTATACCAATCATCACTAAATCATTGTTTGATATGTATTAGTTGCCCAGTTAAGTTCTTCAACACTTTCATCTTTTCACTTGCTCTCTTTCCTTGTCTTCCTCAACTTGTAGTTTACTCCAAATGATATGGCAACTCAATATGAATCAGAAATCAATTGCTTGACATCAATGACAAAATAAAAACTAATCTAAGAGTATTCTACAACTTTGTATACCTCTGATATCGGTCTTCATCATCATCTCATCATGTGAATATCAGTTGGTTAACATCCGTCAACTCCTGGAATGATGACTCACAGTCGGTTGTCCATTCAAATTCTGCTTCTTTCTTCAATAGATTATATAATGGAGTGGAAAGTTGGTTGAAGTTTTTGGTAAATCTCCTATAGTAACTAGCATGACCAAGAAAACTCTAGACATCCTTCTGCTTTGCTGGGGTTGGGAGTGTGATGATTATTGCAATCTTTGCAGTATCAACTTGGATACCAAAGGATGAGAGGTAATGCCCTAAGACAACTCCCTCTTCCATCATCATATAACACTTCTCACTATTAAGTGAGAGATTGTAGTCCTGACATCTTTGAAGAACCTTTTCCAAATTAGCATAAGCCTCTTTGAATGTAGTTCCATATGCAGTAAAATCATCCATGTATATTTCAACACAGTCAGCAGCAATGTCAAAAAAAATGCTTATCACTACCCTCTAGAAAGTAGCAGGTGCATTACATAACCCAAATGGAAAGATAGAATAAGAAAATGTTCCCCATGGACAGGTGAACGTTGTTTTATCCTGGTCTTCTAGTGATATCTAGATCTGGTTGTAGCCACTGAAACCATCCAAAAATGAAAAATACTTTTTTCCAACAAGGTTGTCAAGTACTTGGTCAATAAAGGGCAATGAAAAGTGATCTTTCTTGGTTGTTTTATTAAGTTCCCTATAGTCTACACAAACTCACCATTTTCCACCTTTCTTGGGGACGATTAAAAGAGGGGAGACCCACTGACTATCAAAAATAGGATATATGAAGCCAACTTGGAAAAGTTTTTGCAATTCAGCCTTTACTACATCTCTTAATGCAGGGTTTATTCTTCTTTGAGGTTGCCTAATAGGCCTGGACTTAAGACTAATATAAATCTTATGAGTACACAATTTTTGGTCAATCCCCTTCATGTCAGTATAGTCCCTTGCAAAAGCTTGCTGACTCTTTTGTAAAAGCTGGAGAAGGCTAGACATCTGAGATTCAGGGAGATTCTTATTGACATTCAATTCCCTACCTGAGGCAATCTGTACTCTTTTAACTTTATCCAACATAATAACTTCTGCAAAAGAAGGTGACTTTATTTCATGGGGTAACAAAGTATGGAGATAATCAGGTGCTGCGAGAAACTTGGATGAAGACTTCTTGAGCAATATGGTTTGTAGAGAATAGTCAGGGTCATGACATGAGGGTTCTTCAGAGCCATACTGGTTTGTAAGGATTTCTACTAGTATGTCATCCTCCTCCTGTGAGACCATGAATGGATTTCTACCAATAACCATAAGCTACTGTACTGAATTGGCTTCAAGGGGGACATCTCCTAGATCTGGCCAGACAACTTTGTCAAGTTCACCTTGGGGTTTGGCTGGAGAATATAGGGTTAATTTCTTGGTATTAATACCATTAGATATGGTCATTTTTCCTGAGCGGCATACAATGCAAGCATCTGTTGTGGCTAACCAAGGCCTTCCTGGGATTAATGGATACCCTCCTAGTGTGGCTTTGGGAGATAGGATGATGAAATCTGAGGGGTAGTCCAAGGAATCTAGTGTGACAACAATATCCTCTACCATACCATCTAGTTTGACAGTTGAATTATCAGCTAACTGGAGAATGGTGGGTGTTTCCCTCAACCCAATGATATTAAGCCTTAACAACACATCCATAGTCATAACATTAATAGACACCCCTAGATCAACCAAGACATTCTGTATTTGTATACCATTAATGTGAATGGTAACCATTGGACTCCCAGAATCAGAGTATTTAGGCATCAAGGCTTTACTAAGCATAAGATCAGAAAGTTGCCCAAGAACATGGACAGTATTAGGATCTTACTTCTTCCTACGAGGGTGCTTGATACAGACTTCCTTGATTGCTTTATTATAGATTGGAATTTCCTTGAGGGCATCTAATAATGGTATTTGGACAGTCATTTGCTTTAGTTGGTCAATCAGGTCAATTGCAATAGGATTCTCTTTAGGGGTTACTAAAGGTTGGGCCAATCTCTGAGGAAAAGGTGGAATTTTCTCAATTGGAATAGGTGGTGCAACAGGTGGGACAACATTATTTTGATTGTCAAAAGCTTCCTCAGTATCAGAAACATTAGTTATTATGGGTGCTCTTGGTGCAGGCAATGTGGTCCCTGATCTTAGGTAGATGTCATTCACTTGCAGTGAATAGGCTTGATGCTTGTTATTTGGATTTGGATTTGGATTTGTTTGCGCAGGCAGTTGTGGTTTCTGAGGACTATTATTGGCTATAGGAGTCAGAGGCACAATAGATTTTTGTTGAGGTGGAGGCATAATAGCTTGCTACTTATTAGGCTGATTGGGTCCCCACTGAGGTTGTTGTAGCCAGTTACCATGTGGTTGCCATTGGTTATTCTGCTGTGGCTGCTGGTAGTTCTGGTTATACTGCTATTGGTATGGATTAAACTGTTGCTAATATGGGTTAAATTGAGGTTGAAAGTTCTAGTTATTCTGTGGCTGCTGGTTAGGCCAGTTATTATTCCAATTCTGTCCTTGAGGGACAAAATTGTGGGGGCTTTGATTCTGCCACTGATTACTATTATTATTATTATAACCAAAATGATTTAAAGGGTCTTGAGGCATACCTTGTCTCTACGCCCATGGTTGCCTTTGAGCCACGTAAAATACCTCTCCATTCTCCTCATCTATTGCTTTGAACTCGGTGGGAATTGAGGTAGTGTCCATAGATGCAATAGTTTTGCATTTATAGTTTCTTTTCTTCTCCCTATAGTGGGAGAAGAATTTAGCCAGCATAGCTTCTGCGTCCTCTTTCTTCCTTTAGGCTTGCATGGTGTCCAGCTGAGTGGCCACGTCATTGATAATGTCCTGCTTGAAGTCAGACAGGAGGTTGGACAGTTCTATCTTAGACACTCCGAAGCCATTTGTTTTTTGATGTAGGTCTCTTAATCCTCTTCCTTTTTTTACTGTAGCCCTTGAGTAATTCATACATATGGTCTTGATCTCTGCCCAATTTTTCTGGTTGATGTCACCACCAGCCATAAGGTCAAAGGATTCTATGCTTCCTTCATTGACACCCTTGAGGAACAGATGTTTCTGTGATTCCTCATTCAACTGGTGTTGAGCATTGCGTTGCAAGTTAAACATAGTCTTCCAAGGTTTCATCCTCTTTCTGCAACATCTTGAAGATGTCATCTCCTTTTAAATCTCATCCTCTACAATATTCTTTGTATTTTACAAGAAACATGTTGCTCATGGCATTCCAATTTGCTACAACATTAGCTCTGAGGCTCATGAACCACCTTAGAGAGGCATCTTTAAGAGTTGACGGAAACAACTTTAGCTTATGTGCATCAGTTGTGTAGTTGTATCTCCTGCAGAGGATATCAAACTCAAAGAGGAAGGTCTCTGGATCTTCAATGATAAGTCCGTAGAATTTTGGCAGTGCAGCGGCTGAAATGTTCTTCAGGTTTTGGTTACCTTGTTGAGGAGGAATTGGGAAGGGAAAGGTAGGCTGAGCCATCCTTGGAGGGGGGCCTAATTACTATTGTTGTTGTGGATGGTATATAATAAGAGCTAATGGGTTGTCGTGATACTCAAGCTCATCAAAAAGGACTTCTAAATGTAGCGATTCTTCAGAGGATGAAGGTGATGAAATTTCTCCTTGGGCGTCAGCAAATGGATTTTCAAATAGGTCTTCTTCTTCACTATCTACTTGGGGTTCTTCAGGCTCGGGGTTAAAAAGATCAAATGGTTCAGCCTGGTATTGACGAGGAAGGAGTCTTATGCGAGGATCTCTTCTTCTATGCATAAAATGCTTGCTTGAAATTAAATCCTAGATTATAAAAACTAGAATCATGAACACCAAAGTAGGTTTAAACTAACACCATCCCTGATAGCGGTGCCAAAAATGCTTGGCTAAACAATTGTCTCAGAAAAACATAGCATTGGACTACTACTTCAGGATTGGACACCCTAAATGGCTGCTAAGTAGATTATTTAGTCTCATTTAATTATCGACCAGGGACGTAAACTTGGAATGGTATTTGCAAAGTATATGCTTCAAACCTTCTTGATTCTCATGGCTAAACCTATGGAATCGAAGTACATTATGCTTCAAGAATCTATACTATCTCAATTGAATGCAATTATGCTAAGAAAATAGTAATCATGAGTAGGAGTTACTCTACTCGCCTATGTTGTAGGAACAGTGCACCAGTTCTGTTACTAGTGGTTGCAGGAACAACAGAGTTCTATTTACTTCTTAATGAACAAGGAAATAACTTCTAATCTAATAAAACAATTCACTCACCAAGTGGGCCCCCTTGGATGAGTGAATAGAAATGCAATCAAAATAAGAGACTGAAACTCAAATTATGCACTCTATTCATTCATGGAGGAAATATACTTGGAAAATAAACAATGCTACATTGCCAAATTCTATTCCAGAAATTATATCAACTAACTCCCCCTTGGAACTACGAAATTCCTCTTATTTAAGGAGGAACTACAGTACTACCTAAATCTAGGATCACTCCATTAATGAGGATCACTAATGGATACAAAGTGCTCATAAAAAAAATCTCAAACAACAATAGTAGGTCTTCAAGTTCTTCCCATAATATAGCATGCAGTGGTTCTAGATCTGCACACGGTGTCTACTCAGGAATTGAATTGACTTGTTCCTCCATGAGAGTTCTGTGACATGCCCTTCTTCAACCACTTTACTTAATTCTTTGCTTTATGCTGGCACTTCTGAAGGTAACGACTGTTGTTGACTCCTTCAACGCCATGCTGGAATTCTTGAATGTGCCATGACTTGACTCCTACAAAATGGTTAGTATACATAACTTTCAACACAAATATATTTTATCATTTAATACTAAGAAAGAAGTGTGAGATTCCATTTGATATTCTTGCACAACATTCGGCTACAGGAAGGAGACTACCCATAAACATAGCATAGGGGAAAGGACTATTTATTTAGCATGCAACTACTTATGTCCTGCAACTTCTATCCATCAGCTCCGAGCAAAAATACATTATGTTTTTACCATCCATTTTACCTACTTATGTCCTTACATATAAAATATACAAAAAACCATAAGTTTAAAGTCTCTGCTTTGAAAGCAAACTGCTAAAAAAGGAAAGTAAACACATGGAAAAGATGGCCTTTTGAGAGGCTCATCAGTACTAATGCTATTATGCCATTAGAATTAGAAATACCTTCTTTATGTGTTTCATTTCATGGGATAATTAATAAAGATACCTTCTGGGAACAATGATTGCAAGAATTAGAAATGTTGGATGAACAACGAATAAAAGCTTTGGAACATATTAAGGCTTATCATAAGTCACTTCAAAAACAGTACAATCATAAGGTGATTGAACGGTCATTTTTGGTAGGTGATTTAGTCTTATATGAAAACCAAAGGAATGTGAATGCTTTACCCAGTGAAAAAGGGAAAATTAGCCCTAATTGGCTTGGACCTTTTTTGGTTATTGAGGATTTTACTTTAGGTGCTTATAAGATTGTTGATATGAATGGTGTTCCCCTTAGGGAACCTATTAATATTATGCATCTCAAATGTTATTATCCCTAATACATCAACTTTCCTTCATGTATTTATGTATTCCCTATAGAATGGTTATGTCTATTTTGTAGGTTATATGATTTGAATACATTCATACATTAATTTCATTTCTTTCTTTATGTTAAGTTTTTTATGTATTGATGAAAAGAACAAGTAATCAATCATAGAACTAACTGGACAAGCAAAATTTTCATATATAAATATCCAAGAGTTTGGTACATATATGACACATATTCCATGGCTATCAATCTCTATCTCTATACTCTAAGGGTCGGTGGCTCCCAGCTCTTTCTGCTCTATGGTGTGATGTTGAAGATATTAGTGCAGTAGTCTGTGTGCGACTCCTCTATATGCTCATCTCATAATTGTGCTCCTGAGATATTTGTAGGTCAGCCATCAATCTCTCTTCCCTTTCTTTTCATAACCTCAGATCTCGGTGGATGCATGCAAAAATATATGCATGTTGGCCGGGATCTCTCTGTCTAATAAGGGACTCTCACTCGCTAGCTGGTAGTTGATAGGATAAACAGGTATCCTTCAGAACCTCGAATACAAAGCTCCTCCACTCCGTTACACTAGCTGTAGAATTCAAACATATCTATCTCTTAGTACTTCTTCTAGCAAATTTTTTTACTTAAAATACTTTAATCAAATACATAAATCATACCTAGATCTCCCTCCTTGGTATCATCAAAGGATCTAGATGGTGGGGGCATGGAGTGACTACCCTCTCCTCGCTCGCTACACCTAGGTATAGGTGGTGGTGTCTTTGTATGTGCACGGGGAGGTCATTGTGATCTCAATGGTACAACATGGATTACCTAATCATCTGCATCTATACTACCACCTAGGGGCATATCCTATGATCTCTTGTATGCTCCCTCATCTGCTCTCTCTACTGTTCTCTCCTCTTCTCTCTCCTCCTCCATGGGATCTCCCTCGAGAATGGGCTCCTCCTCATGATCCTCCTCCTCCTCTAGTGTGTCACCACCTAGGTGCATCCTCTCTAAAAGACCTGAATCAATTGTAGGGTAGTCATCAGTGAAGATGGGATGAGTCCCCTGTAGACTCCAGTGTCTGATATACTCTCTGCTCACCCCTGGGTGGGATACGATGGGATCCACCTCTATATCCTCCACCTCATCTGTATCGCTATCTACAATATCTACTATTGTAGGTCTGCGTATGGCATCAGGTCTCTAGTAATATCTCATCGGGTATCCGTACCGAGGTACTGTCTGGGGGACTCCCTGTGTCAAACCAAACTGCCTCATAACTCTATCATAATAATATGGCATCACTACATGACTGGTAGGACCCTCTAGCAACTTGCACTATTGGGAGTGTCTCAATTGGTGTCGAGTATCTGGGCATCCTGTCATCCAATAGTATGGTCTCCATATCACATCGACACCTGGTATATGGTCAAAGCATACCCTCCAAAAGAGGATATCTTTGTACTTCCAGACATCTCCTAGTGGATATGCAAAGGCTATTGATGTGCTCACATCTACCATCACCGAAACACCCTGTGGTCGAGTACATGCGTAATGCTCAAACATCCAAACCTGTAACAAGGTGCATACTGTAAGACTCTCCCACAAAAATCTCACTAGCTAACTCAACTCATGGTAAAGATGGGCTAACATGTTGCGCCCCCATGAGAAAAAAATCTTGTCACTCTTCATCATGCGCATGATATCAGTGAATGGTGCTAAGAAAATTGTACCCTTTGTGTTGGGTATTACAACCAAAGAGAGTATACATAGCATCACTCTTCGTACCAAGGGTGTTGGACCTGCTAGTATGGATGATAGAGAAATATGATATGATCAGGTCCTCGTCCATGGTACTTGTCCCAAAAAATACTCTCCATCTAAAAAAACCTTGGGAGGATCCTGTTGTACTCTCAGTCTAACAGGCTCGCATCAAATTGGAATTCATAGGATCTTGTACACATCCTCCAATGTGATCATGATCTCTCCTGATGGAAGATGGAAGGAACAAGTGTCCTCATCCCATCTCTCTATCATGGCTGATATCATGGACTGATGGAACCTTATCTATGGTAGGATTTCTACCCAGTACAATCCCACATCTCTCAGTAATTGTATATCCTCTTGCTGTAGCTCGGATAGGTTCTCTTTGATAGCCAATAGAACCCCTCCAAATGGATGCTCTCGGAGACAAACATGATCCTATTAGCACAAACAACATCATATCAGCCATCTATCATCAAATAACTAAAATTCCCACTTGACCTAATCAAGGTCGACCTTTTTGGGTCAGGGTCAAACTTTTTGGGTCAAGGTCAACCTTTCTAGGTCAGGGTCAACCTTTTTGGGTGAGGGTCGACATTATCCCCAGAGAGGACTATACCTTCCTTGTTATGGTTTACTTGCCAAGGTCAGGGTTGACATAACTGGGTTAGGGTTGACCTTCCCAATAAAAATAATAATTTCTCAATTAAAACATCAAAACAAGGCACTTACCTCAGGCAGTGCTTGTTCATTGGCCAAGCACTCTCTCAAGACCTCCACGCGACTCGCTCGAAGTTACTCTCTCTTTGGCATCTTGCTCCTCAATTCCAAGCTCTAAAAATGGTAAGAATGAGAAGGTAAGTGCTCTTAATCTTATTTATAGCTTCAAACTAGGGTTTTATTAGGGTTTCCTTAGGGTTTCATTTGAATTTACTTAGGTCAAATTTGAATTTCCTTTTACATGCATTTAGATAGGCATTCACTCTTTTTATCATAACTTGAGTTTGGTAGCTCCATTTTCAGTGTTGTCAGTGGCGTTGGAATCGTGATTTAGATACCTAGCCTCTTAAATCAGTTTAAGAAGATTTTTAATCCTTATAAATGGTTTAGGAAAGAAAATTTTCAACAAATTGCATACCCAATGTATAGATCTAACTTTATCACCCTCTTTCACCTTTCAGAATTAGTAAGCCAAAACATGGGGGGCATAAGGGGCTCTATGAATTTATCAAAACCATATTAGTAAGGCTTAGGTTATCTATGGATTTTCATTAACCTTGTGTTTTAGGTTGCAGATACTAACGATTTCTTATAGAATCTCCACATTTAAGACTTGGCTATATCCTTTTTACTTTACAATGTTTTCTTACTTTAGCTTGCATATTCACGTAGTGTCATACCTAAGCTAAAGTGGGGGATAAATGTATCATCTTAAAATGGAATCACTTCCATTTTGGTAGGTTTAGCACCCTCTTTTAGTATATTTCAATATTAGATTTGCATTTAGGATGCACATGCACTTGATTCTGCATTTCTAGGTGAAATTAGGGTTAGGGTCCTGCGAGACCTCCTTGATCTCCCTTTCTATGATTCCATATTCTTGGGTAGAACCTATGTATTGGCTCTCATAAATATTCATCACACTTACACTTTGGCCTCTGTGCCTTTATCTAACATCCTGGTGTGTTTTCTCACCTCCTTGGGTCCCTGGCTGACCTAGGAATCCTACAAATTTCCCAAGGTGACTAGCCTGAAACCTCAATTCAGGGTTGAGGTCGACCTTGACCTAGGTTAGGGTTGAGGTCAACCTTGAACTAGGTCAAGGTTGAGGTCTTCCTTGACCTAGGTCAAGGTCAAGGTCAACCTTGACCCCTGTCAGGTGATGGTCCCCGCTTTCAAATCTGGAGCCTATCAGGGTTCTAAAACTTAAAATAGGTCCCTAGGTCCAGATGTGGAAGTGTTTTCCCTGATATTTGGATTAATACATCCCCTACTTGGTTTGTGATTGTAATTGGACCATAATTCAAGGTGAAATTTGAATTTGGGTCCCTTGCATTTCCCTAGGAGGTTATATTGAGATCTCTATATAAACACTCTCTTTTGCCTTCATTTGGGCATGAGATGATATGAAAAAGAATCGTAAGATGATATGATGCAATTATGATTTTGACATGATGAAGAGGAAAGGAAGAAAGAGGGTGATATAGAAGGACAAGACATGACTATGAATTAATAGATTCAAGCACTTTTGTAGACAAGCCATTGTGGATCTTCTTTGGAGCAAGAGATACATCTTCCTTCTTTCCTTCTTCTTAGATCCACCATTTTCAACCTTCAAGCATTCAAAGGATATTATCATGGGGTAGAAATTATGGATTATGAGTTTGGTAGGAGAACTTTAGCCTTGGGGGCTTGGTATGCTTTCTTTATCACATTCAAATCTATGCATTTCTTTCTCATTTTCAATTCATGTTAGGGTTTTTAATCTAGAGGATTAGATCTTGACATTACGCATTCAAATCTCTTTCCAAGAGAAACACATACGCATACATTGTACTATATTTGGCTATTCATGGAGGTGGAGATCACCAAAATAGGGGTTTGACTAAGGCAAAACCCTATATAGCCACCCCAAAACCCCTCTTTTTCAGATATTTGCAGGTGTTGTTTCAGGAGTTACAGGTTCATGAATAGTAAAATAGAGTACATATCCGGATACCCTTTTCAGAAAACTTCCGAGATCCAAAAACAAAATTTTGATCTGAGACTTTTTAGGTCAATTGTGACCTAGGGCGTGATCAGAAATTTTGGCAAATGGCGACATTGACTTGAGGGTGCAAATCGGAAATGTCTCAGAACGGAAAAATATTTCTGGGTTTTGTTCGTCTCTACATTTCTATACCAGATCTGGCCTCAGATTTTCTAGAAACTCAACATAGGCTTTAAAAAATGGCATTCTCAGATCTGTTATGATGTAAGGTTGGTATTTTACCCCATTAATCTTTGCTTTCAATTTCAATATCCATTATCAAACAAACAAATACAATTAAATGTAAGGGGTTAAATTATGGCATTGGTATCTTTTACATATGAACATCTATTTTATCTAGGAGATCAACACAGTCATCATTTTCTTCTTTACAAGTATATTATCCATGTTAAGAGTTGGTTATTACATATAGTACATAGTTCCTATTAAAGGAAAAACCTTTTTAGGAGTCAAGAGAAACAAGAGGCTCACTGCCCAAATATGAAGGTTAAACCCAACTTTTGGACTCACTGTCCGAAATACAAATATAGGTGTAACAATAACCAGTGAAATGAGTGATAGAAATTTTCTTTGCTTAAATATTTCCAATGAAGTTCATCACAATATCTACCTATGCTCTACATTTAGCAGACTTCACAAATACAAGCTCGTAGCTTCAAAATTTCACTTTCATACATTCTCACCAAGAAATAACTCTTCTTTATACAAGTTTACAATAAAAAATTAGGCCGGTCTGTTAAGACTTCCCCAATATATAAACAATTAAATAGACCCTTTCTAAGATACATACGGTACCTTACACAAGTAAAAGTCAATTACAATTCATTAATTGTACTCCAAGATCCAAAATCCATTCTTTTCATCCTCTAAAGAGGTTACACAACTATAGTCCGCCATAAATAGATCTTCGCAAGATCACACACTTCATCTGACATGAAAAAGAACACCATGAACCAAAAATAACAAGTAACATTCTTCAGCATGTATTTTACCATGCCTTAAGCTCACAAATCACAACTCATGCTCGCATCCAAGTTATCTCCAAAACCCAGAGACCAACTCTGTCATAATTCTCTGTCATTGTTATGTACCCAATCTTCACAAAAACAACTGTAACTAATGCCAATAGTAAGATCAAGACAAGTGACCTTCGACATAAGAATACTACTCATCCCTATATACATTCCCATTCTCACATGCTCTAAAATGTTGGTATAGTGTTCGTACACTTCTGTTAGTCATCCATGTACCAATGATAACCAGTCTGTCTGAGACTTCAACTGAAATATATGTTGACATCAATGAAAAAACATGAATGTCAACACCTCTCACTGAACTAATTCCAACAATCTCCCCCTTTGATATTTATGGAAACATATGAGAAAATCCATTAACCCAAACAATATCCTTCTCAATATCCTCTTCACAGCTCCCCCTAAAATTGTAGGGATTTTCTACGTCTATCACACCCCCTTTGACATCAAAGGAAAAGGGTGCCATATCTGTCTTCCTTTTCTGACCATCCCATCTTTGTAAGGTGTATATTTTTCAAATATTCATGGCTTCAACCAGGTGCTTGATCACCCAAATGTGTTCTAATATATTCCGCGATCACTCCCCCTAAGGAGTGCATCCAAGCATCAAGTCCAGTGATTGATATAGCTTTGATATCTACTGGACTGATGCATTTCTACATCATTTAGTTCTTGTAGGGAGGGGTTCCCACCCCAAGCATGCCTCTGAGATACTCACAGACATCTTTTGGCAAAGGTTTTGTGAATATATTTACTATTTGCTCCTTTGTGCTAATGTACTCATATTTGACTTCCTTTTCGACAACCTTGCCTCTCAAAAAGTGAAATTTGATTGAAATGTGTTTGGTTTTTGAATACATAATAGGATTCTTTGACATGTTCACTGTGCTTGTATTATCACAATGTATAACCACTAGTTCTCCAAAAGTAATCCTAATATCCTTCAACATCTGCTTTATCCATACGATCTGTGCACAATTTATAACAACAACTACATACTCTGATTCAATAGTAGACCAGGCTATACAATCATGCTTCTTACTTAGCCATGAAACCAACCTCTTTCCAAGAAAAAATGCACTTCCACTTGTGATCTTTTTGTCATCAACACTTCCTGCCCAATCAACATTAGTATAGGCATACAAAGTAAAATTATCATATTTTTCATACCATAAACCATATTCCAGTGTTCCCTTTAGATATTTGAATATCCTTTTAACTGTAGAAAGATGAGTCTCTTTAGGATCTTCGTGAAACCTCGCAATAATTCCAACTACATTAGCATTGTCTGGTCTCATGTGAGTTAGATATTATAAACCTCCAATCATGGATCTATACTTTTTCTAAAATAAAGTTTGAGATTCATCGGTAGTAGTAAGCTTACAACCAGTAATCACATGTGTTCCAACAGGTTTACAATCTTCCATTCCAAAATTCTTCAATAATTCCCTAAGATACTTGGTTTGGGAGATGAAAATACCATGTTTGTCTTGAGTAATTTGCAAACTAAGAAAGAACTTCATTTCACCAATAATAGAAATTTCAAATTCATTTTTCATTTCCGCAGAAAACTTCTTTCTCATTTCATCATTGCCTCCAAAAATAATGTCATCAACAAAGACTTCAACTATAAAGATTCCATCTTCACTGGTTCTCAAATACAAATTAATGTCTGCACTACCTTTCCTGAAAACCAAGATGTAGTAGATACCTATCCAATCGAGCATACCATGCTCTAGGTGCTTGTTTCAGTCCATACAATGCCCTTTTCAACTTGCAAACCATGTATTTATCGTCTATCAAGGGAAAGCCATTAGGTTGCTCAATGTAGACTTCTTCCTCTAGATCTTCATTCAGAAATGCAGATTTCACATCCATCCGATATACCTTAAAGTTCTTGTGTGCAACATAATCAAGGAACATCCTTACTGCTTTGAATCTCGCAACAGGAGTAAATGTTTCTTCAAAGTTAATGCCTTCTTGTTGTGAGTAGCATTTACAAACCAGTCTAGCCTTATTCCTTACTACCATACCTTGTTCATTCATTTTGTTTATAAAATCCCATTTAGTCCCTATAACATTATTGTCCTTAGGTCTAGGAACCAATTCCCAAGTGTTGTTTTTCTCTATCTGATCCAATTCTTCATGCATTGCCTTAGTCCAAGATTCATCTTTACATGCCTCATCAGTAGTTTTTGGTTCAACTTGCAAAATCAAACATATCTCATTCGTCGTTTTAGATCTTGTCATCATTCCTTTATTTACTTCATGAATAATTTGATTTCAAGGATGGTTTTTCTTAACATACCTTGGTGTCTTTGGAGT
Organism: Thuja plicata; assembly: GCA_018584345.1. Classification (NCBI taxonomy): domain Eukaryota; kingdom Viridiplantae; phylum Streptophyta; class Pinopsida; order Cupressales; family Cupressaceae; genus Thuja; species Thuja plicata. The sequence goes on along the minus strand of MU225089.1, from coordinate 239,605 downwards.
TTTAGTATTGTCATTCAGGCATACCTCAATTTCATTGTCAACTTCAAGAGTTTCCTCTTGAATTTTAGTAACCTCCATGCTCTCTATAGTCTGATTATAGTCATACATTCTTTCCTAAATCTGATGTTGGAATAATGGAATGGTGTGTACTGAGAGGGGAGGGGTGAATAATTACCCTTAAAACTTTTTATCAATTAACCTTTAGTACTCTATTCTTGCATTACCGACCATATTGCTTTTATACCTTATGCATGTAATATTAAAACATAAACTTAATAACATGTAAACATTCATAAAACATTCATGAAAAGTAGTTACACATGACACAAGAGTTGGTAACGCGGAAAACCCATGTTAGAAGGTAAAAACTGCAGTGGGGATGAAACCCACAAAGCTTCACTATCTGCAGAATGGAAGGTGTTGGTTAAGGCTACAAGTGTGATCACTTCTGATGATCTTACCCTGTGAGAAGTAACATTTTAGACTGGTTAGGTCTATGAGTGGTTAAGAGATTTAGCAACACTGTTAAGTGTGCACTCGGTTAAGAGATTTACATAAAGACTGTTAAGTCCACCTTCTTAAAGGATTTCTTCTATTTGCTACAATTTTTAGAGAGTAGTCAAAAATACTTGTTGACTTGATAGTATGCAATCCTTAATTGTTGAATACAGATCCTTTAAGTTCACAATGTATATGTATCACCTATAGTGATTGATTAATACCTTTGTTCTGCTCGGTACCTTGAATCTTGTTCTTCATAACTAAATTCTATCTTTTGTGTCCTTTTGTATGAAACTCTTTGTCTAATCCATAGATGTCTGTTGTGGCTACAATCATCATGTTCTGATTGATTTCTACATCTATTTATACAATGTATTAACCTATTTAGGTTTCACACTTTATAATAATAACTCTATGGTCAATGGTTTACAACTTGACCTTGATATCCTAGTTTGCATGTTTACAATCAGTTAAACTGGTTAAAATAATTACATATGCTTACTTGTCCCTCAAGAAATGGTTTTAAAGCTAAACATAAAGCTAATTATAAAACTGAAGTGCTTTATCTGATTTGTGACTGAGATCCACATTTATCAGAAATAAAAATCTCTCTCGGTAGACTGGTGCTTGGGTTGCTCTATAGTCTTTGCTTGGTGATGTTTTTAAACTGTCTGTCAGTTTACTCTGTAAAATGTGCTCTCGGTGTTCACTTGCACTGACATTTTTGGTGACCATTTCACTTGTCTATTTTTGGTGTCCTCTACACTTGACAATTTCGGTGTCCATTTGTGCTTGATAGAATGTTGTCACCCGATGATCATATTACCGACAATCCAAAAATTGTTTCCTTGTATACTAATGACAAATATGATCCTTTAGGATTATCAATCTCCCACTTTGGCATTAGTATCAAAAACTGATATGTGCAAAACTAAAATGTTCAGTATATACACCAAGTGTTTACCTTGTCAATATGACTCCCCCTATGTGTATGTACATGTTTCTTCCTTTGATACAGTTTCCTTTATACATATATTTCCCCTTTTATCATTTCCCCCTTTCACCTTATCATTTCCCCCTTTCCCCCTTTTTTTGAAAATAATGATAAAGGTGTAATACTTACAACTCGTAAAAAATGTGGGAATGGGATTTTTGAATATCCTTAATTAACTACTCCCATTTCTCCCATTTCTCTTTTAGGTGCTCAAGGGTCATGTATTCCAAGGTGAGTCTGGTGTGCATGTCATATGTGCTCTCTGTAATAGACATTTCTAGGGTGGCAATCAATTCTTTTGTCGAAGTCATGTGTTGTAACAGTGCAGTGTGAGATTCGGGAGTAACACAGCATGCAGCTCGGTTACCTCATCTTGGATTCTATTTTTAGTCTTTTGTAGTTCTATTCTCAACCCTTTTGCTTCTATAATCTCCTCATAATGCTTTTGAAATGCATTTTCATCGGTTGTGAGACTTTGTGCACTAGCCTTAAGATCTTCATCTATTTTGGCTATCTTTTCACTATTCTCGGTAGTGAAATTTTCTATTGTGCATAACTTCTAAATTAGGTTAACTACTTCTGATAGTATGGGTTCCATTGTAGTAACTAATTCAGAAAGATTTACCTTATTTTATGCCACTTCTTGGCTGATCTTCTCTGTTAATTTGTATTGACACTTTTTCTCAGCACGTTCCTCAATGACCTTGTCTGCATCTACATTCTGTGATGTGATGGCATCGGTGAGAACTGCTAATTGATCAAGTATAGGTGTATTTTGATCAATTTTGGTGTTAGGTACAATATGCAATAGTATTTCTTTGGTTGTATTCAGGACTTGGGAGTTCTTGTGCTCCTTCTTGAGCTTGTCCTGTATTGCCTTTCTTTTACGTAGTTCTCCATACTCTGTAAGTGACTTTGGATCTAATGTTCTAGGATCACAGTTGGGTATATCAATGATCTAATCAAATGTTACCAAATCTTTTTTCTTCTTCTTCTTCTTCTTCTTCTTTGAAATTTGACTGGAAGCAGGGGAATGTAGAACTATAGCAAGTTCTTTCTCTTGCTCTATTTTCATCGGTGAATGTGTGGGAGGTGTGGTGCCTTTGGCTTGCTGCTCGATATTTACCTATTGATTGGATGTAGACTTCTCTACATCAACCTTATCTTTATTTGCAACCTTTTCTCCTTTAGTGTTCTTATTAGTGGCATCACCCTGTTTCTCCTCTCCACTTGTTTCTTTCTGCTCTTCATTTGTATCTTGTTGCTTCCCTTGTTCATCACCTGTGTCTATTGGATTGTTTGCATTAGGCTCATGTGACTTTTCCTTTGCCTCTATAATGATATTGATAACTCGTATCAATAATGGTATGTCACCTGGTATATTTGCCTATGCAACATCCATAGTATCCTTTTCCTTTTCTTTCTCAGTGGCAGCAGTTACATCTTCATCCTTTTTGGGCTCATCATCAGAATCAATAAGAGTAATATCTTTGATTATGATCTTTGTTGTGTCCCCTAATTATTGTAATATTTGAGGTACATCATCCATTGCCTTACTTTCTTGTGTTTTCAACTCAACTGGATTGATGTCCTTGGTATCATTTATGAAAACATGTTTTGGGCTTGGTGTAGCCTCTTTCTCTTCATAGTGAGGGGTCTTGGTAAGAGCCAGTACCTGCTTGGGTGCATTGAATATTTCATTCCAAGTCTCATTTCTCTCTATATCAAGCTCTAGTAATCTTCCCTCTAGTACTTTGTAAGCTCTCATCTTTGCTGAGAACTTCTTTGCATGCTTCTTCATCATTTCATAAATTCTTCAACTTTTGACTCGGGCGGCATGATTGTAACTAGGGATCTTTCCCTTATCTATTTCTCGGTGTGCAAGGCATATGTCCATCTTTCTGATATCCTATCACTAAGATCTTGTGGAATTTGCTTATTGAATTGTACTTGTACGCAATCATTGCCTTAATTATGGATTCTTATATTTTGGTTTGATCTCTTGGAGATAAGGTTAGCCATTGTCTTATCTTTCGGTGTGATATGCTCCTGGTGTCAAAAATTGATTGTGCAACTTCATCAACTATGTGAGGAACCTTGAGCTTTTCTATCTAAAATACTTGTTCTTTTTCATCCTACTTAGTATCTTCCTTATCATCTTTACCTCTGATGTATTTTCTCCTTTGCCTCAGTGTTTTTTTCTTGGTTTGAGGCTTTCTCTTATAATTCCTCACTATACCTTTCTTCACCAGTGGTGAATATGCATCTTTGGTAGTCTGACTCATAGTTCATGATGCAACAGTAGTTCTTGGTTTCTTTGTTGGTGGTACGTTAGATTCAGTTGACTCAAAGTCACTCAATTTGTCACCTTCACCGACGGGTGACTGTCCCTCAGTGACCTCTTGTTTTGAATATTTATCATCTACCGAAATTTTCTTCTCAAGTGTTTTTATGATTTTATTCTTCTTTCAGTCTTTCTTCTTCACTACTAGGCTAGTTTTGATTCTAGCCTTAGCTTCTTCATAAGTTCCAAATCTGACCAGTGATTTGTCTACTACTTCATTCAATAATTCTTCAATAGCATTTGTTTCTTGATCTATGTTTATCTCATAGTTTAGAGGCGGTAACCATGTTGTCCTCAGTACAATTGGTTTTATTAAAGTAGTGTCGGTATCCACCGTGAAACATATGTCATCTTTATACTAGTCCACCAGTTGTGCAAGTATCCTCATTCTCTTCTACATTATGTCCTTGAAGGTAGTAAAGTAATCATCCATATTGATGTGAAATTGTCACCTAGTGAATTTATGAATTCACTGATTTGGGCAGTGATTGGTCGGGTTGTGTCCCAATTGACATTACCGACATATGGGAAGAAATTCTAGAAATAGAAAAATGTACACATGAGGAGTGAACCGAAATTACATGAATTGGATCTTGATGACCTAATTGTCCTCATGTTCTCCTCCAGTTGCTTCAGTAGAAGCTCATATAAATCTAGTTGTAATCCCTTCTTCACAATCTTATAGGCAATGTCAATTGCTCCACATGCTATGCTATTCAATTTTCTAGCTTGGAATACTTTGTATCCAAGTACACATGCACCAAACTTCATCTCAGGGTCGGTGATAGAATTAACCTTTAAACCTTTGTCATCCCATACTGCACCTGTCATCTTTTCAATCTTGGGGTGAGAAGGATGTATTAGGGATTTGGCCTTATCGGTTACTGGATAGCCAGTTAGTGCGTGAATAACATCCTTAGTGATTGGTTTCGGTTCATCCAACCACATTTTACTATCATGTACTCTGCTGAGTACTATCTGAATCCACTCAATTTTGAACTCTTCCAGGAACATTAGGGCATTTGTTAACCCTTTCAACTTGACGTGTTTATGTTCATCTTTCAGGTTTCCATCTATACAAAGCTTCTTGTAAGCTTCTTCAACCTCAAGATCTTTGATCTCTGCAACTTTATAGTGGATTTATTCTCGGACATCTTCAACTAGCAAAACCCTAGGAGGTATACTTGAGAATGCTCCTTGGTCATCGGGTTGTGAAGCAACCTCAGGGAAAAATTTATATTTGGGCTCTTCACAGGTAGGGTTCTTGATCAGGTTGACCTTCTTGTCCTTCGCATTCTTGATCTTGGAAACTCGTGAAGTGGTTGCCATATTTATGAAATTAGGGCTTCCTCCATAATGAACTGTGAGCTCAGTAAGACTTAATACTTACGTACTCCTTGCTATGGATGTTGAAATCTATTCAGAATCACCTTTGAATCTATTGTTGATCAATCTGCAAACTCATCACTTTGGGTCATCTCTGCTTCACTCTGTTGTTTTCTCATTTTCGCATGGTGAGTGAATGAGCTCTTCGGTGCCCTATTTATAGAAAATGACCTAAGTGGTGCAATAAATTCTTTAGCTACCACTCAGTAATAATGACGCTCGAGCATCATACCAACTTTATCCTCGATGAGTGTACATGCTCGGGGTAAGTGTCAACTTCATTGCACTTTCTACATGTTCACCGACGATGCTCGGTATGGAGCGAAGACTTGATTGTCTTTTACTTGATTATCGATGATGCTCAGTTTACATTGACAACTTTGATTTTATATGTATACTGACGATGCTCAATGTGTATTGACCGATGGGTTTGCATTCACAAATTCATAACAAGTAATACCATAGTGCATCTTCGTTCATGCTAATTTGGCATATTATCAATGTATTTTGGAACTAATGTAAAATATAGCTTTGTATAGTGCAGTTATGTACTTACTTGTTTCCTTATATGGGGGTGGTGATATCACCAGATCCATTGGATGAGGTGTCACCAATTGCAGTGCTTGGTCCAACATCATCTTTGCTTGAAGCTTTCCTCCACATTTGATTTCTGATTCTCCTGATATCTTCAATAGTGTTTCCATTAGCAAAAGTGCTTGACTCTATCACTCGGTCTTTGTAGTCCTTGCTTAGATGTCTGACCTTATGACAATGTAAGCATGTCATTCCGGAGTTAGTCCAATTTCTAGACCTCCATATCCATTTCCTCATGTAGTTTGCAGCAATGTATCCATATCTACCATATGCTGTGCAATTTGCCCATGTGCTGTAATCCCAAACATATGAGTTACCAATTCTTCTCAGTTGATAAGCATTTTCTTGTTCTTTGGGTTTCCATGCCTACTTTTTCTTTTTCCTGCATTCACGAGAGGTGTGGCCATGCATTTTGCAAGTACAATATTTTTCCATGTAGGATTCCTTCTTTGGTTGTTTCACCTTAGATCTACATTCATGTGCCTTGTGTCCATGCTTGTTACAATTATAACATTTTCCTATGAATGTAGAAGTGGATTTAGGAATACCTTTATCTTTGCTCCTGCAAACATTTGATGTGTGGCCTGGTTTTCCATAGTGATTGCATGACTGCTTCCTTGGTCTTGGATTTGTGTAGACATCTTTTGATCAATTTGGTATGATGATTCTCCATGCTTGGTATACCCTAAACCAGTATTGTTGTTGAGTCTTCTTTGTCCATTCAGAAAATCATCCATTATTTTTTTACTCTCTCCAGCTTTCTTGATCATATCATTATGTTGTTGATGAATCCTTACTTCATGCTTTAGTTTTTCATTTTCTTCTCTTAGCTCACGAATAGCTTCCAATTTTCCATTGAGTTATATGTTCACTCAATTGGCCTCATGACTCATAATAACTATTTGATTGGTGATATCATGATGATGTTCAGTAAGTCTCTATATTTCAATTTCTCTCTCTTGTAGCTTTTCAATGATCTTCCTCCTATCATCAATAGCTAACGTCCTTTCTTGTTTAGCTTGTCTAGCATTATTCATAACATCAATCATCCTTACCATCTATGTCTCTTGACCGATTTGCAGTACCTTTACTTGTTCTATTAGATGTTGATTGATTTCATTTAGACTTTTAATGCTTCCTTCAGATGTGTCTGATGTATTGCTAGATGTAGATCTTGATGACTCAAACAAATCAGGTATCTCTTCTTCATGATAGTTTGTTTCATTGCAGCGAGATGCCATAACTTTTCTTTCATCCAGTAGCTCTCTCATCTTGATTCTTGCTTCTTTGTATTTCTCATAGAAGATTTGTATCTGCAACTTCTGATTTTCAATATTCTTATCAAGCTTATACCTTTCCATTGCATAATCTTTTATCTCAAGTGATTTAAACTTTTCCAAATAAGAGATCCAACTATGATACCAATTGTTGGAATAATGGAATGGTGTGTACTGAGAGAGGAGGGGTGAATCAATACCCTTAACACTTTTTATCAATTAACCTTTAGTACTATGTTTTTGCATTACCGACCCTATTGCTTTTATACCTTATGCATGTAATATCAAAACATAAACTTAATAGCATGTAAACATTCATAGAAACATTCATGAAAAGTAGTTACACATGACACAAGAATTGGCAATGTAGAAAACCCTTGTTAGAAGGTAAAAACTACGGTGGGGATGAAACCCACAAAGCTTCACTATCTGCAAAATGGAAGGTGCCAGTTAAGGCTACAAGTGTGATCACTTTTGATGATCTTACCCTGTTAGGAGTAACATTTTAGACTGGTTAGGTCTACTCGGTTAAGAGATTTAGCAACACTATTAAGTGTGCACTCGGTTAAGAGATTTACATAAATACTGTTAAGTCCACCTTCTTAAAGGATTTCTTCTATTTGCTACAATTGTTAGAGAGTAGTCAAAAATACTTGTTGACCTGATAGTATGCAATCTTGAATTGCTGAATACAGATCCTTTAAGTTCATAATGTATATGTATCACCTATAATAATTGATTAATACCTTTGTTCTGCTCAGTAGCCTTGAATCTTGTTCTTCATAACTGAATTTCATCTTTTGTGTCCTTCTGTATGAAACTTTTTGTCTTATCCATAGATGTCTATTGCAGCTACAATCATCATGTTCTGATTGATTTCTACATCTATTTATACAATGTATTGACCTATTTGGGTTTCATGCTTTACAATAATAACTCTACGATCAAAGGTTTACAACTTGACATTGATCTCCTAGTTTGCATGTTTACAATCAATTAAACTGATTAAAACAATTACATATGCTTTACTTGTCCCTCAAGAAATGGTTTTAAATCTAAGCATAAAGCTAATTATAAAACTGAAGTGTTTATCTGACGTGTGACTCAGATCCACATTTCTCGCAAATAAAACTATCACTTAGTAGACTAGTGCTCAGGTTTCTCTTTGCTCGGTGATGTCTCTAAACTGTCTATCGGTTTACTCTGTAAACTGTGCTCTTGGTGTTCACTTGCACTAACATTTTCAGTGACCATTGCACTTGTCTATTTTTTATGTCCTCTTCACTTGACTATTTTGGTGTCCATTTGTGCTTGATTGAATGTTGTCACCCGATGATCATGTTACCGACAATCCAAAAATTGTTTCCTTGTATACTAATGACAAATATGATCCTTTAGGATTGTCATCTGAAACCTTTCATCAATTCTCAAATTAGCACTTTCAACAAACTTCCTCAATCTTAGAATGAAACATTTGTAATCCCTTCTCTTAGTAAAATAGCCAAGGAAAATTCCTTCATCACTTCTAGCATCAAATTATCCTATCTCATCATCCATTTTGATATAACACTTGCTACCAAATATTCTAAAGAATTTCATAGTAGGAGCATGATTAAACCAAAGTTCATAAGGTGTCTTATTGGTACCTTGTCAGATCTGAAATTCTATTTAAAGTGTAGACTAGAGTACCAACAACTTCCCTCCAATGCACATGCGACACATTCCCTTCAAGCAACATAGTCCTGGAAACATCAAGTATAGTTATGTTTCTTTGCTCTGCAATACCATTCTGTTGTGGTGTCCTATGAGCTGATGTTTGTTTGTATATTCCATGCTCTTCGCTTTAGGTATTAAACACATCTGATGTAAACTCTCCACCTCTATTTGATCTCAAATATTTTATCTTTAGACACGATTCATTCTCAACTTTTGCTTTGAAAATCTTGAACTTATGAAAAGCTTCATACTTTTCTCTAAGGAATGGAACCCACATCATTCTAGAATAATCATCAACAAAGAATATAAAATACCTTTCTCCATAGTAACATCTTGTTCTTGTAGGACCACATAGATTTGTATGTACCAGATCCAATTTCCCCTTTACTAAGTAAGATTTGCTCTAAAAAATTGCTTCTAGTTTGTTTCCCCATTACACATTCTCTACACATGGTGTTCGAGGGTTTCACAATTTTAGTTAAATCTCTGACTGCATTTGTCATACTTGCTTTCACAATATTATCAAAATTTAAATATGAAAAAACCTTCTATGCCATAGCCAACTGTCATCAACCTTCGCAACAAAACAAGTAGCCTTTGTAGTATTCAATTCAAACATATTACCTCTTGAATTTGTACATGACGTGATCAACTCTCCTAAATGACTTCTGATAGTATATTTTCCATCGCTAAACTTCAAGTGATATCCCTTGTCTACAAGTTGTCAAACTCTCAACAAGTTGTGCTTAAGTCCGTTAACAAGCAAAACATTATCAGTATTAGTTTTACCATCAAGAGTAATTGGTCCTACTCCAACAATCAATTTTGGCCTGTTATCACCAAATTTGACTACACCACCATCATATTTATTTAGTTGAACAAACTTACTTTTATAACCAGTCATAAGATGTGAACAACCATTGTTTATGACCCATTCAAATTTCTTTTCAACATGAGAAACTAAGGCTCTTTCTTCATGTATAGGCTCATCATCTTTGGTGGCAATAAATCCAATTTCATCATAACCCACGATATCATCATCAAACACACCTTCACTCATATGGTAACATTCCTTATCCTTAGAATAATATGGTATATGAAACTTAGGTTTATGCTTAAGAACCCTTGTAGGACATCTAGATGCAAAATGACCAATCTTATTACATCAATAACACTTTAGGGGTAACTTTCCTTCCAATTTACCCTTACCTCTCTTTTCTCTTCTTTCAATAATAGCTACAATTTCTTCTAGCTTCCTTTCCTCTTCTACTATCTTCGACCAATCCTCAACATATTCACCAAGCTCTTCATATATGTTATCTCTGATGGTGCTCGCAAGGCTTGATAAAGCCTTTTTGTCATTGTGCATAGTTACCTTGAATGCAGATTCCACCTTAGGTAGTGTATCTCCCAGCTATATGGCCTCAAAGGTGGTAAACTTAGCAATTAATACCTCTCTATTAAATTTCATTGAAAAATGTATGATCTCTTCTATCACTTGCACTTTAGTTTTATAAACGGGTGTCAAAGATCTAAGAATATTTGTGATCACTACTTCTTTAGTATATGTGCCTCCTGAGATTTTGATCCCTATAACATCCTCTATAACCCTCTGAACATATGCTCTGACATTCTCATCATCTCGTATTCTTAAACTTTTCATCTTAGTCTTCCAATTCTGCAACTTCGCTTTCTTAGTAAACTTATCTCCTTCATATAGTGCTTCCAGTCTTGTTCAGATTTTTTGTGCATAATCCAAGTCTTAAACCTCTGTGAATTTACCATCAGAGAGTGCGCTGATCAATGCTTCTCTTGCAACCATATTGTAACTAAACAACTTCTTTTCATTAGCATATGCAATTTCTAATTTGTCTTTAGTCTTGATCTATTCATCCTTTTTAGTAATCATCCAATAATCAATCCCCAAGTAGAGTAGGTGAGTTCTCATCTTCTTTTTCCAACTATCAAAATTTTTAGGATCAAATTTTGAACTATCTTTCCTATAGTAGGCCATCTTTAGGATCACATCAAGTTGTCAAGCTTTCTCTCAAAGGACCACAAGATCTGATTCCAATTGTTAGCAATAATAGTCCACCAACACAATTGAGAGGGGGGTGAACCAGTTGTGAGCCAAATAAATTTAAACTTTATACTTTGTAAATCATATACTTAATGAAAATCTGAACATATCAAATGTAACACCATAACACAATAATTTATTGTTGAGGAAACCTTGTTAAGGGAAAAACCCCAGTGGGAATTAGCACCCACAAATAATGCACTGAAAGTATAGTATCATTGTTAGGAGATTTAGCCCTGTTAGGAGATGGTTATTAAATACAATACATAGTCCCTATTAAAGTACATACCCTATTAGGATTCAAGAGAAACAAGAGGCTCATTTCCCAGGCACACTGCTCAAATGTGAAGGTTAAACCCACCTTTTGGACTCACTGTCTGAAATACAAATATAGGTGTAACAATAACCAATGAACTGATTGATAGCAATTTGTTTTGCTTAAACAATTCCAATGAAGTTCATCACAATCTCTACCTCTGCTCTACATTCAAAAGACTTCACAAATACACACACGTAGCTTCAACATTCCACTTTCATACCTTCTCACCAAGAAATAACTCTTCTTTATACAAGTTTACACTAAATAATTAGGTCAGCTTGTTAAGACTTCCCCAATATATAAACAATTGAATATACCCTTGCTAAGATACACATGGTAGCTTAAATAAGTAAACATTAATTACAATTCATCAATTGTGCTCCAAGATCTGAAATCCATGCTCGACATCCTCTAAACACGTTACACAACTGTAGTCATCCATAAACAGATCTTTGCGAGATCACATGCTTCTGCTGACATCACCAAGAACACAATGACCCAAAAATCACAAGTAACATTCTTCAACATGTCTTTTACCACGCCTTAAGCTCAGAAATCACAACTCGTGATTGCATCTAAGTTATCTCCAAAACCTAGAGACCAACTTTGTCATAATTCTCTGTCACTGTTATGTACTCAGTCTTCACAAAAACAACTGTAACTAATGCCAACAGTAAGATCAAGCCATGAAACCTTAGATATAAGATCAATTCTCATCTCTATATACATCCCCATTCTCGCATGCTTTGAAATGTCCGTATAGTGTCTGTACACTTCTGCCAGTCATCTGTGTACTAGTGATAACTAGTTGGTCTGAGACTTCAACTGAAACATATGACAAAACATGAATGTTAACACCTCTCACTAAACCAATTCCAACACTGTGTTCATTGATTTATCTTTTCTTTGCTGCTAATTTAGTCAAGGTTATTTGATGTGGAATTATGATTGAAAAAGTTATAATTTCATGATGAAGACTGATTCATCTTACCCCTTCTCAATCTTGGAGTGTGTTCAACAGGGTAGGCCACAAAATAAAATGAAATAGAAAGTTGAATGACACTATAACAAAAAGATTTTTTGAAGTAGGTGATAATTTTTTATTAATATTGAAACCTTATGAATGTACTTTAAGAAACAGACAAAAAACAATAATTTTTCACCTAAATATCATGGTACATACCAATTTTTTGTAGAAGATAAACAATATATCATATGAGTTTGAGTTACACTAGCAAATTAGTGAATCTGTTGGGGAAAAGGGAACAAAGCCTAATATAGATTGGTGCAAAGAGAACCCAAATATGTGTTCACTATAAAGGTTGGTGTGTTGAATGAAATTTTAATCCAAAATCATTGGGTGACGACTCTAAAGTAATTCCTAACTGGTCTATGAAGCATTATTATTGCTCAAACCACGGGTGGAGAAAGATCTTTAAACAAACCTATCATGCCCGGTCTTGATAATCAATCGACAAGTTGGAAACACCAACAATAACCACAAAATCAATATTATTAGACATGTATTATTTAACGAATATTCGCTCATAAGATTGGATATTGTAGAAGTTGACATGAAACAATCTAACAAGTATTGCAATATCAAGAAGTTTAGTTGAAGACTCATCCATCTACAACAAAAATATGGAGCAAGAATATGCATTCGAAGATGAAGATATGGATGCAAAAACATATAGTAAAATGTGGAAATACCACAACCATCTCTAGGAGATCTACATGGGTCATAAACCCTCCTATAAGGTATGATGATTATGTTTCATCTATTGCTTTTATTTATACTGATGGAGAACCTAACTACTATCAGGAGAAAATGAATGGTATTGAAAATGGTAAATGGAAAATAGCAATAAAATAAGAGATGGACATTTTGGAGAAGAATAAAACATGAGACCTAGTAGAACTCCCAGAGGGTAGGAAAATTGTTGGTTGAAAATGAAAATAAAGAAGGGTGTTGATGATAAAATAGAAAGGTACAATGTTAGGAACCTATGTGTTCCTTCTGTTTATTTTGTTAGTGTAGTGTTGTCGGATGCATATGCTTTGTAAGTCGTCCCGTGAGTATATTTTATTATCCCACATGCATAGGTAGTATTACTTTTCTAGATCGTACTTAGTATATAAGAGTAGGTTGAGGCCTTTGATGGACACCGACGAATTTATTGTATTGAGCTTGCTCAAAGGAGGTTACCCCCTCGAAGTGGCCTGCGATCAATAGATTCATTCCGAGTTCTGCTATTGCTCTATATTCTGTTATTTCGTGCATTCTCACCATATTGCTGTAAGGAGGTTCATCTCATACAATGAGAGATAAGTAGAAACAATGTATTCTCAAAAGGAAGGTGTTGATTTTGATAAAGTTTTTCTCTAGTTGTTAAACATGTTTATATTTAGGCTATATTAGTACTAGTTGCATTACTTGATCATGAGTTAGATAAACTAGATATTAGAATAATATTTTTACATGGAGATTTAGATGACAAAATATAAATGGTATAACTAGAAGGGTTTGCTCGAGACAACAACACAAAAAAATGTTTATAAACTCAAGAAGTCATTATATGACCTAAAATAGTTACCCAAACAATTATACAAAAAAATTTATTCCTTCATGAGAGCGAGTATGACCATTGTGTTTAAAAGTCTTAATTGTTTTTAATGGCGATGATATGCTTATAGCAAGTAAAAGCATGACTAGAATTAACAATTTAAAGGCTCAACTGGCTAGGACATTTGATATTAAGGATTTAGGAGCAACATAAAAAAAAATTGAGCATAGAAATACATAAATACAAGGAACATGGTAATCTTTGGTTATTGCATTGGAAATATGTGGAGAATATCCTTATAAGATTTAGTACAAACAATCTAAAATCAATGTTAGTATGTGGTGACAAAGGTTTATGGAAGAATTGGGAAAGTTGCAGGAGGATAACAAGTTGTACAATGATAGTCAGATTGTCATTCATCTTGTAAAGAACTCAATTTTCAATTCTAAGGCTCAAAATATATAACTCAAGTACCATTTCATACAATCAATTTTAGAAGATGGACAATTGAAATTGAAAAAGGTATGCACTAGCCAGAATGATAGTCAAATTGCCATTCATCTTGCAAAGAACTCAGTTCTTAATTATAAGGCTCAAAATATATAGCCCAAGTATCGTTTCATACGATCAATTTTAGAAGATAGATAGTTGAAACTGAAAAAGGTATGAACTAGCCAGAAACTTGCATATAAGTTAATGAAGGTAGTAAGTCAAGAGATCTAATTTATTGCCTAGTTTCTGTTGGGCTTGAAGAATGACAATAAGTGGAAATAAGAAAAGTGTCAAGTCTAGGTGTGTTAATCTTGTGTATTTCTAAAGAATTTGTCTCCAAGCAGGAAATTATTTGGTTTGGAGCTTAATTAGTCTCTAAGTGGGAGATTGTTGGCATGTGGAGACTGCTAGAAAGCTTAAATTTTGGTGATTTTGTTAGTTACATTTTCACTCCGAATCAATTGTGAAGGATTGTAAGGGGTAAAGCCTCTTTTGTGGGGCCCAAAGGTTATCCCCCATTGAGGGCCTAGGGACGGAAGCCATAATAGAATTCCAAGTGCAACGCTCCTGGTAGGGTTGTTGAGGGTAGCACCCCAACCAAGGGCTTGTAGGCAACACCCCCAAAGCAAAAAAATAATGCCCATTATTTTAACAAAGAAGTTAGTTGCTATTTTGATATGTAAACTGACCTTTGTAAATAGCAAAAAAGGCTTAATAAATAAATGGTTGTGAAATGTGAAAAAATCACCAGATTGTAATTTTCTCTTTTTTGGATAACAAAAAGAAAGTGGATGGTTGTTTCTCCATGTTGAATCTTTGTGTTATTATGAATTGATATTTTGCCTCTTTTATTTGTATTATATTTAATATTATTTATTGCTTTAGTCTTCATAAACCCTAACAATTGGTATTGGTGCTATGTATTTTGATCATTTGGTAGGAGATTTCAGATTTGAGTGGGACTAATGGTAGAAGAAGGTAAGTTTAAGGTTGAAAAGTTTAGCGACCAAGAGTACCAGTTGTGGAGTGATTTTTGAGAAAAAAACCACAAAAAAACCTCCTTGAATCATTTTATAGAATGTAAATAAAATGATAATTTCTTACTCAACAAACTACTAAACTATCCATTCATAAATTTTTCAGTAGGGATTCCATCACAATAAAGAGCCGCAAGAAAGATTGTAACATTTTTAACCTTTTTTCCCCCACATCCATAACAATCTCCATGTTAAAGTTAGGAATTATAATTCTTAGGGCCAATAGGAGGGTGGCTACCTTCTCTTCCTTTGGATTTTTGTTCTTCACTAAGGCCACCATTATTCACTGCCTCAAACCTTGCAAAGGGCGGGAGACTCCCTCCATAACTTTTTTTTGTCAAAATGTCTCAAAAGGACCTCTCATTTCTTTTAATGTTTTCATTAATAACATTTGCCCTTTCCAGGTCATTGAGAGGCTCACTCGATGCGTTGACACAACCTTCTATTTACCCTTGGGTATGACTAGAACATTGTGCTGCTTTAAATGCTATCAATCACAAGGAAAACCATACAAAATTGTAGAGTTGACTAATTGAATTCATAAAAATGCATAGCACAAATAGGAATCAACATAAACTTAAATAAAACATCCACTCTACCGAGGATATGAACCAATAAACACAAGGAGAGTACTCGAGGGAGAGAGCATACAAATTCCTCAATGTAAGATTACCATTAGCGTACTCCAAAGTTGTAATCTTCCCTTCAATAGGTATACATTTTGTATCGTGTTTGGTCTTCTAGATCATTTATGTTTGACTAAAACTCTTCTTAAGAGAGTTGAATACCAAAAAATCTATAGATCAAACTTACTATCTACCAATAAACACAAGGAGAGTACTCGAGGGAGACAACATAAACTCCTCAATAGAAGATTACCATTAGTGTACTCCAGAGTTGTAGCCTTCCCTTCAATAGGTATACATTTTGTATCATGTTTGGTCTTCTAGATCATTTATGTTGAGTAAAACTCTTCTTAAGAGAGTTGAATACCAAAAAATCTCTAGATCAAACTTACTATCTACAAACAAAGAAAAATTTGGATTAAAGGTGCGAGAATCCTTTACGATTTACATGCATGGATTTGAAACTTCCCTAGTTTTTTCAATATTTATTTTTCTGAAAGAATAAGAGGGATCTCAACTTCATCTTTTATGATGTCTAAGTCTTACACTCAACAAGACTTAATCCCTAATGTCCCATTAAAAGCCATTCAACTTCACTAAAAGACCAAGAGCCCATTCTAGCCACTTTTAAATTCTATCTAAATTAATTTAACTATACATCAATTATCTACTTTTTATAATTATTACATAGAATTTATATATTTTCCCCTTCAATATTTTCATAATTCCTTTAAAAATTTGATGGTTAATCTAAACATTTTCCGAAGGGCACAAGAGAGAAAAAGTCTACGTTAGGGTTGTGGATAGCACAGTCTAGAACCTTCTTCTCTACATTAAAATGGAAAGTAAAACCTCTTAAACCCTAGCCACAGGGTTTATGTTCTAATTGATCTACGTTCCAGTTCTGAGCCAGAGCTTCCAAACGAGTCCGAACCGTCTGCTTGCAGAACTAAAAACTTGGTGAAGAAATTGAAGCAGGATGTATCAGGCTTCGAGGCGTTCCATCTCGGCAGCGGTTCGAGCCCCTGCACTCATTCGAGGTTCTGCTGCTCCTGTAACATCAAGCCCTTACCGCGCTTACGAAAAGGTTCTCTTCTGTCTTTTCTGCCCGCCAAAACTACCCATTAAACACTACCTGTTTTACTTGTGGATTACTGGTGTTCTACATGTACAACTGAACAATCTTTCCTGAAGCTTCACTTACTCGGTGGAATTTACTGCCGTTACTTTGATATCATTTAAATCAATAATTTCTCACGGACAAGCAAGTGCATTTCGGATGGGATGCTCAATTGCTGCGTTGCTTGTTCCATAGTAATTCGAAGCATTGAGTTTACTTTAAACATTCTATTGTCGTCTTTACTGATGTTTTTATTTATTTTGTAGATTAATGATAATAATGATCGAGGAAACACTGCAACCAGCTTTTCTTCGCCACGTTTTTTATCCACATTGGCATTGGGATCAGCGGGGTCTGTTAAGCCAGGAATTCTAACATCAGCGCTTCCATTCGGGTCGAGGTTTATGACTTTACCTGGTTCTGTTCGGGGCGAGGCTACTGTTGCTGAGGTCGAAGCAGCCGAAGGGCCAGTTGAAAAATATGAATATCAAGCAGAGGTTGTATTCTTGACATCGGTGAATGGTATATTGTGAGGCCTCGATTTTTAATTTCAAGGTTTTATTTTTTTGACTTTATAAGTTTTCTTGAACTTGCAGGTTAGTCGACTTTTAGACTTGATAGTGCATAGTTTGTACAGTCACAAGGAAGTGTTCTTGCGTGAGCTAATCAGGTAAGAAAGTTTTGGATCATACTGTTTTTAGAGGAGTACCAAGTTTTGGTATGAAGTATATGTAAACTTTTGTCTTTAGACATTTTATAGATGATTGTGTAAGATTGTTCTGCAAAATGTTATATTTTAGTTTGAGGATTGTTGTTTATTGAACGTACTATTAATTTCATTACTCAGAATGCCTTAAATCGAACTGATGTGAAATTTACTTGATATGAACTTTGATTACAAACAGTAATGCCAGTGATGCCTTGGACAAGCTTCGCTTTCTAAGTGTAACAGAGCCCAACCTTCTTGGAAATGGTGGTGAATTAGAGATTAGAATTAAAGCAGATAAAGAAAATGGGACTATTACACTGCTGTGAGTAGTGTATACCATCTTATTCATAAATCTTTTGTCTTTGAGCTTGGTTGGAAGCGTGTATTTTTTTCTACGTGTAACACAAGCAGTTGTTCATTATATCTGCAGCGATTCTGGTATTGGGATGACTAAAGAAGAGCTTGTAGATTGTCTAGGAACAATAGCACAGAGTGGAACTGCAAAGTTTATGAAAGCAGTGAAGGTTGGATGATCGACAAACTGTTTGGAAATAGATTGATGAGATTTGTGTAATATACAATCCAATATCGACAAAATTTTCACTCTGTTAATTTGCTTTCATGTCACCAGGATAGCAAAGAAGCTGGTTCTGACAACAATTTGATTGGTCAATTTGGTGTTGGATTTTACTCAGCTTTTCTTGTCTCTGATAAGGTGGGTTGACATTCAGCTGATTATGTTTACAATATAGGCATATTGTCAAATGTTGGCATCCAGCTGATTATGTTGACATCCGGTTGGTCATCTGTAATTTCATGATCAACTGGTGGAACATCATCTCTAAGACACTAGACTCTACTTTTGAAAGTAGTGCACATCATCTATGCAGCTGTTTAACGTTTTCTGTGTTGTAGATTGTTGTCTCAACAAAGAGCCCAAAATCAGACAAGCAATATGTGTGGGAAGGACAGGCTGATACCAGCTCTTATGTAATACGGGAAGAGACAAATCCCGATAAATCAATTCCAAGAGGGACAAGTATTACTCTACACCTTAAGGTAAAGAACCAACTATCAGTGTGGTGATATGTGGCCTTATTGTTTCCTGCATTGAAAGCTATGTAGTGAGTACCTTTTTAAGAGTTACAAATTTAACTTTTCAAATGGTGTGGTTTCTTGTAGACCGAGGACAAGCTTGAGTATGCAGATTCTGAAAAGCTTATGAGTCTTGTTAAAAACTATTCACAATTCGTATCTTTTCCGATATATATATGGAAGGAGAAGACACAAGCTGTAGAGGTGAGATTAATGGCTTAAAACACGTGCATAGGAGTTTTGAGTCTATTAGGTGGTTGTCCGTGTCAACAAACATGCCTTTGGTATCATAGTGTGTGTACTGAGTGATGTTGAAGTGTTTTGAAGGTTGAAGTTGACGATGAAGCAAAGGAGGGTGAAGCAACCGCACCAGAGGTAAATTTATTTATACCTCTGACATCTCATGATCTATAATTGGCTGTATATAATTATTCAGCCTTCATATTGGTTGATTCAGTTCCTTTGTTTACACTGCTAAAAAAAAGTGCATGTATATTTTTTTCATTCAGGGTCAGAAGAAGAAGAAAACAAAAACCATTACAGAGAAATACTCGGATTGGGAGTTGGCCAATGAAACTGAACCTATCTGGGTAAGAATGGACTTGCATGTGCTGGGAATGTTTATTTGGCATTAGCACTAAATTTTATAATATTCTGAAATTTTATGTTTGCATTAACATGAATTTGCAGTCTTTTGCATGATTTAATTTTTATTTTTTTGTAATTTTTCATCAGAGTTTATTGTGTTTTTTGGGTTTTGTTTGAGGTTATCCTGTAAATCGATTGAATTGCCTAAGTAGTAGGAATTATCCTTGGTCCTTTTTATTTCACAGCAGTCACATATGATTTAATTTAGACCTTAGTCAACTCCATGCCCACCCTATCTAAGCTTAGTTTATCACATGCAGTCACAGCTTGCAATTTATCTTAGCCGAGGCAAGAATTATTTGCTGGAAGAAGCTTTCTTGGCAACAAAGTTCTACCCTCTACTTGCAACATTTTAGGATAGTGTTTTAAATCTTGCTGCAAAAGTTCAAAAGAAAAAATTACATTAAATGAGAACTGCAATTAGCAGTTGGGATTTTTCTCTGTTATCTAAGAGAGTTTTGAAAAACCCAAGATACCTTTGGTCTAAGAATGCTCGTATATATTGAGATAATTTTTAAACTTTATAGTTTTGAGGATTGTAATCTTTTATTGAGCCCCTTGCATCAAAGATAGAAGTGGTTTTCAAATTTGTAATATTTTTCTATCGCCAGTTGTATGCTATTTTGTTTCCTGGGATTCCTGTAAATTGGAGTTTCCCACATTTCATATTTGTTTGTGTCCTGATAAAATAGTTAAGTTGTGCATCAGAATTTGTAGACTAGAATATTTGGTTTGTATTATCTAACAATTGTAATTGTAGTGTAATCTTTATTGTTGGCGTAAGCTTATCTTTTCAAGTAATAGAAGTCATGCGGGCTTCCTAGTTGATTTGCATTGTACTCAAATTGAACCTTTTCTGATAGTTTTTTGTTTACTCTAATGTTTAGATGCGCAACGCAAAGAGTGTCTCTACAGAGGAGTACAATGAATTTTACAAGAAAACTTTTAACGAATACATGGATCCTCTTGCATGCACTCATTTTAATACAGAGGTAAAATTCACCCAAGCGCTTAGTTGTTACTAAGAATTGGTGCTATGTTTTTGTTAAGTTTTAGTTTTTGAAATGAAGTATGTGTTTGAACTTTGGATGGATGCAGGGTGAAGTTGAATTCAGGAGTATTCTTTACATACCTGCCGTAGCTCCCATGGGTAGGGAAGACATAGCAAATCCAAAGACCAAAAACATTCGTCTGTATGTGAAGCGCGTGTTTATTTCAGATGATTTTGATGGGGAGTTGGTAAGCAAAATTTATATAGGGATATTTTTTCAACAGATTTAAGTAACTTTTTATGTTTGCTGTATCATGCAATGTGTTGAAAACATTTACTGCAGGTGTTTTGTGTGTTCAATTTTCTCAATCTATTTTCCTACTGTGGAAATTTTCAAAATCTATTTGTAAGATATGATTTGGAATTTCTAATTACCATGGAAAACTTCCTGTGGATTATATGCCCGTTTTACTAATTTTTGACAAATTTTTTTTCATATTTTATTGATTCTGTGGTTGTATAGATAATATTAAAGTTTAAACTAAGCAATCAGTGATAGCAAAGACAATAATGGCTGTAAAACTAATATAATATTGTCATGAATCAAACTCTAAGTAAACAGTGATAGTAAAGACAATAATGGCTGTAAAACCAAAATCTGTCCATTATAGAATATGCTGTGAAGAACTCATCTGCCTGGTCTTTAAGATTTTTTCCAACTTGATTGGAGGAATTAAGATCTGAATCTGATCAATGTTCAATCTTCTAGCCTTGACAGCTTACATATATTAGAATTTAGAAATGATAATGACAAGGCAGGTTGCTGGAGGTTTTTTAGGTCTCTCCTAGGACCTATATAGCTTCAAAAGATGGAATTATTTTGCACTAAATCCATTCTTCTAGAGATAAAAGGAAGATAGAGGTATAGAAGAGCCAAAATTTTGTTTTAGTTGAACTTTTTTTCGGTTGTTACCATTTACTCTTCTGTGAAGCTCTTCTTTCTTGGTAGAGTGATTGGGTGCTTCTGGAGTCCTGAGATGTATGATTTCTGATTTCAATGTGTTCACATCTTTATCTTACAGTGAATTTCTGTTAAATGTCGTCTCCCTTATCATTAAAGCTGCTTTGTCTCAATGAGAGATACTGCTATAATGATTAAAGTTAAAGTAACCAAAATTTTCAATGAGGTTTGTGGAAAATTTATGTGTATCTTCAAGTTTCATGGAAATACGTTCCTTATATCTAGCACCTCCCATTTGATATCAAGAAATATTGTTGCTGTAAAACAAATTGGTCCTTTTATCTGTTGAATTGTCAACATTTTGGCCACCCTCCATTGGGAACAATAAGCCTTTTTATTCTCATACTAGCACAATACTTTCAATCTAAGTTGCCGGTTCGGATTCCGGTACGGATGTGGGTTCGAAATTCGTCCAATTTTTTTTGGGTTGGGTTCAGATTCATTTTGGGTTTGTTTGTACAAGAATATATATATATATGCGTTTCTAGAAGCAATACTATCAGCCTCATTAATGATTCTAGTATAAGACGATGGTCCCATTTGGTCTCCTTATTGATCTCGTGCTAATTTAAAGTCATGTGAACACCTCTAGTTAAAACCTGTAGTAGTTAACACTGGTAACAAATTGTTGTTCGCCAGTAGCAGTCTATTGACACCTGCAGAAATCTGTATAATGCCTGTAGCCAATAACTAGACTCTTTTAGCGGGTCTGTGATTCCCTGTTAGCTTTGCTATTGGCATCCTATGCCCTGTTGCACAGGGTATTTTCAGGCTTCAGCCTCTTACAAAAGCTCCAACTAGAAAGTCACCAGATTCAAACTTCCACATCAAGTGTATATATATGCACAAATGACATATAAAACAACCATTTTGGTCTTTTTAGTGGTAACTTTTAGGGTTGGAGGGTTGAATAGACCCAAGTTGGCAAAAAAACTTTTTGAAAAAGTCAAAGAAAAGGATGTTTTCAGTCAAATTCGCCCAAAATTCGTTTTGGGTTCATGTGTCTGATTCAAAAGTCTTCCAAATTTGTCCAAAAGTCCTCTAGGGTTCCTCTGAGAGAATTTTGAGCAAATTTACCTGACTGGCACAATTTTGAGCGAGGTTCGAATTCGACTTTGCAGCTAACCGAATCTCGAATTCCAGCAGGGAGGAGCAAATGTGGTAACTTAGCTTTCCAATTCGTTTTGAAAGGCTCGTTAATCTTCTTTTGATTTTCGTTCCAAAGGCATTTAAACCTTCCAATAATATTTATGTTATTTTTATGCTGTTGTATCTGTACTTTCCACTAGTTAATAATCCATTGGCTTCGTGTTTGAAGATTAAGTCACCCTGTCCTAAGCTTTTTTGTTTTGAGGATTGAAGTAAAATTATAATTTTTAGAGAACTACATCTTCTTAATATCAAAGTCAGGCCAGCTATCACAGGATGCTGAAATTTTTCTTCTGTGAAATAATTTTTTTATGCTGGATTTCCAACAATATTTCTGGAGGGATTGTTACATGATGGCTTCCCATCTCTGCAGAGACATGTTGTATGCACTTGTAAAATTCACCTAGCATTTGTAAAAGGGTGCAATGTCCTAATTTGGCTATCATTGAAGTGTCTGTTTTTTTTGGCAAATTTGGCTATCATTGTTACATGATGGCTTCCCATCTCTGCAGAGACATGTTGTATGCGCTTGTAAAATTCACCTAGCATTTGTAAAAGGGTGCAATGCCCTAATTTGGTTATCATTGAAGTGTCTTTTTTTTTGGCAAATTCGGCTGTAAAATATCTATGCAGCTAAATTAAAAGTATCAAAGAAACACTATTAATTATTAAATCTAAAATATTCAACATTATTTTGTCTTCCATTTTTATGCACATCTTTTTGAGCCTAGATTAATCCTTTTAAACCCTCAGAATTGTAGATGCATTTCTGTAGTGTATTATACAAGGTGTCTCATTTTTTATACATCGAAATTTTGAAACATGGCTACTGTTCAATGGACAGTCTCTATATAAAAAATTGTTTATAAAATCTTCTTTTAGGTTGGACAATATCTACAAGGAACACTTACACGGATGATAACCTGGTTGGATTCCTATTGGCCTATTGGCCTACTGAATACTGTTCTTTTGCTTGTTTGATTTAATCTAAAAGTGGTAACATGTTTTGCTTGGTCCTCRTGTAAGTKTATGCTGTATTTTAATTCAAGTTTACTACTGGAATCATGATGCTAGTATCCTATACTAATATTCTAGTTGTTGTTGTGTAGTTTCCACGGTATTTGGGCTTTGTTAAGGGTGTGGTGGATTCAAATGACTTGCCGCTTAATGTCTCCAGGGAGATTCTTCAGGAGAGCCGCATTGTAAGCCTTTTATTTATGGATTTCAAATATTTGTTTATCTATTTTTGTAATGCAAATTCATGTTTATAATATTGTCATGGAATATCTGGAACTAAGGTGATCTTTTGACGTGTCATCTGTAGTTTCATGTTAAATGCCTGGACAAGTTTGTTTATCAGTCAGATGCCAAAATAATGCTGTAAATCAATGGTCCTGTAGAGTCTGCCCTAATGTGTTTTATGTGTGCTTTTTGAACAAATAATCAAATTAACATTGATGTTCTTGTGTAAAATTTCTACCTGATATTACAATCATATCTGTATATAATTATAGGATTGGCTTAGCATCCTGAATATATTATTGTTAAGGTCTACCTGATTTTATCTGGGAAATTTGGTTATAATTTCTATTGAATAAGTCCTTCAAATTTTTCTGTGAGGTTGACTTCTGAAAGATTATAGTAATGTGATTGTGCAAGAAGGCTTCTCTTAGGAGGGTGCTTTTACTGTTGTGTCATTCCTTTGCAGGTTCGAGTCATGAGGAAACGCCTTTTGAAAAAGACATTTGAGATGATCTCAGGCATTGCTCTTAGTGATAACAAAGAGGTATTGTAGATTTTCAAGTTCTTTTCTCTTAAATGACACACAAACATATAAAGTTGTTTGTGAGGATAATGCAATTTGGGTTCTATAACTTTTTCTGGTAATACTAATATCAAGATAAATTTTAAATGCGTCTGTTGTTTATTATCCTTGAACGCAAAGTACTCTGACCTATTTGATATATCAATCTCAAAATACTTCTATACACGTATGCAGGACTACAAAAAGTTTTGGGATAACTTTGGAAAGAATCTTAAGATAGGTGTTATTGAAGATAATTCAAATCACAAAAAATTGGCTCCTCTTCTTCGTTTCTTTTCATCGTATAGTGAGGATGAGCTTATCAGCTTGGATCAGTATATTGAGAGCATGAAAGAAGGGCAGAAGGACATCTATTATATTGCTTCAGATACCATTACTAGTGCCAGAGATGCACCTTTCTTAGAAAAGCTTCTAGAGAAAGAATATGAGGTAGTTTCTTTTGAATTTCATTGTGTATTGTTACTGGTGTTTATGTTTCGGGACGACTCACTGTTAATTGTGTATTGTTACTGGTATTTATCTTTAAGGATGACTCACTGTTAACTTTGGTTGTCAGGTTCTATATCTTGTTGACCCAATTGATGAGGTTACTATCCAGAACCTTAAGACCTACAAGGATAAGTCATTTGTGGATATTACTAAAGAAGACCTAGACTTGGGTAATGTACTTGTGCACACAATCCTAATTTTGCATTGTGTTGAATACCATTCTTCCACTAATCTTCTTGTCTTGCTTTTGTTTTTGGTGCATACGTTACCTTCTTGTACAGTGATTGTGTGATTCCACAAGGTTTTGCTTGGGATTTATGATGCTTTTCCAAGTTATTCTCAATTGTTTGACAAGCAACATTTGCTTTATCTTTAATGTACCTAGGGTATTCTTTTTGGGGTGCTCATAAGTATTGCCTTCACATTTGGTTTTTGTTTCTTGAGAGCTTGATTACCGTATCTTATTGTTGGTTTAATATTACTGCATATGTAGGTTAGCTCTCGTTTGTGTCAAGAGGCACATTTTGTGGCCTTTGTGTTTCATGATATTTTAGTTAGCTGTTTAAATTTCTCTATATTTTAATTACCATTTAAAGATGTTGTGTTAATATTACTGTGTATTTAAACTAGCTCTTTTGTATAATAAAACACTGTTGACCTTTAATAACAGTGAGATTTAGTATAAATGTTTCATTATGCTACACATTTGGTGCTCAAAGATGAGATCTATGGTTTGACTTGTGTGTGCCCTCCTGTTCTGTTCAAGATTTTTAAGCTACAGTTTTTGTCCAAAGTTTGTATGGTCTTGCATTTAGTAAGTTATATATATTCAAAAATCACAAGCAGGGACTGATTCATGAGCCAAATATCAACTTCAAATTAAATTGTCTGTGCACCATAGATTGTCTCTCCTGATGCGCAATTTAAAATCCTGCAGTGAGTCAAGTAGAGATGAATATGATTTGACATCTTCTGACATGTGCATATCATGGCTATAATACTTCAGGTGATAGAGATGAAACAAAGGAAAAACAAATCAAAAAGGAATTTACATCCTTCTGCGACTGGATGAAGGATCATCTGGGGGACAAAGTGTCAAAGGTTGAAATAACTAATCGACTAAGTTCTTCACCGTGTGTGCTTGTTTCTGGGAGGTTTGGATGGTCAGCAAACATGGAAAGGTAAAGCTATTATTTTGTCAAATATTATGCTAGATTTTTTGCTCTATGGTTAAAATTTGTAAGTAGGCTTAATTACATTAATGGGAAAAGCAGGGCCTCTTACATTCTAGCTATTTTGTTTATATAAGAAATTCATTATGTTGAGGGCATGAATTTCAAATTTTCATTTATTAACATAGATAGTGGTTCTGAAGGCTCATGAAGGCTCAAACAATGGGAGATACGTCGAGTATGGATTTCATGCGCTCAAGAAGGATCTTGGAGATAAATCCAGAACATACTATTATAAAAAATTTAAAGGTGAATATTAGGCTCTATAAAACATACTATTATAAAAAATTTGAATATGAGTATTAGGCTCGATAACAATTCAATTCCAGTTGTACAGTTTGCCCAACTTTTATTTTTCAAGTGGCACTGCAATATTCTGATTTAGAGGCTTGGTTCTTTCATTCTTTATATGAAAATTGGTTGTTTCTTTCTTTATATGAAAATTGGTTGTATTGAGTGATCTGAAGACAAGATCTGGATTCTTGTTGTATTAACAAGTGCTATCCCTTTTATGAAAATCTTACTTAATGTTGCACTAGGGTGAGTGATGCATGCCAGTTTCTTAATTTATGCAGTCTCGTTGTATTGTACTCTTGTTGGCTACTGAAATTTATCTTAAATTTTTCTGACGTGTTGGTCAAACTCTTGTGCGGTTGGTCATTAAACTTCTTAACTTTTTTGACAAAGTGAAGAATAGAATAATGATGTGTAATGTTGCACTGGGGCAAGTGATGCATGCCAGTTTCTTAATTTACGCAGTCTTATTGTATTGTACTCTTTTCGGCTACTGAAATTTATCTTAAATTTTTCTGAGGTGCTGGTCAAACTCATGTGCGGTTGGTCATCAAACTTCTTAACTTTTTTGACAAAGTGAAGAATAGTATTATGATGTGTATCATCATCTCAGTATACTTTTTTGTTATGTCCAGGTTGCATGCAAACAAGCTCCAAGGAGTGAAGATGTTCTGAAAGCAATTGATCTCTTATATGATACAGCTTTAATTTCCAGTGGTTTTACTGTGAGTTGTTATTTTAAATTCTTTGTAGATTATCATGTACATATTATTTTCAATGACAGTTATTTGAAAGGAACTGGCAACCAGAAAGTTGATATCTTATTATTGTTGATTGCAGCCTGATAATCCTGCAGAATTGGGTGGTAAAATCTACAGTATGATGGATATTGCATTAGCTGGAAAGTGGGCATGCCCTAGTACAGAGGGTTCTAATGAAAATGCATCAGAATCATCAGCAGCAGTTGGAGTTGATGAGACAGAAATCATTGAAGCTGTCCAAAAGCAAGAACCATCCTCAGAATTTAATGAAGCTTCAGAGGCAGAAATTATTGAATCTGCTGAAGTGCAAGCTGAGAGTAGTTCTTCAAAGAAGTAGATGCTTTCTAGATTGGCATTATTCTGAATTGGATAGTGGTTTGCAGTGTTAGTGAAAATTGTTTGTATGACCATGTCCAGGAGACTGAGAAAGCTAGTTAGATTTCCATAAATTTGGCACCCATATTTTTGAATCTTTCTTTGTAGCTGTAGGCAGGTACAAAGCAGTTATTAGTATTCATAGTTCTGAAGTCAGCAAAATATCTAAGTTGTTTATAAAGGGTGTTATGGTGCTGATCTTCACGAGTTGTTATTCTTAACAGTGTTATATATAAATTAAGCGATTAGGCTTTTTTCAATGCGACCTCTCAGTACAAAAAGTTTTCTTTTCCGTTTGTTTATATTTTCAATTTTCAGATTTGTAGATTATTTTTTTGCCAAAACTGACTTTGACACAAATAGGTTCAGATATATCAATGACTGCCATTTACAGTCAATGTGATAGAGGGAGTAAAAACTATCTACTGCTGTACTTGTAATATTATGGAACACTATAAAGTTGTTCAAGTTGTCAGAATTTGTTACCAGATGTCAAAACTCTTTTACTATTAATTTGCTTTTATTGTCTGGAGTGCATGGCCTTCCATTCTCCTTCACAGCGCCTCAGCCTCCACACCACACCCACTCATATTTGTTGCTAAACAGGAAAATTTCATTCGCCGATGTTGGCTGCTCCAAACATGGAATCTCCCAGCCTATCCACCAGATACAGAAAAATTAAGTTTAAATGCAATTTTCCCTGTAAGTAGGAAATGTTTATGATTGTCTAGAGTTGAATAGACCCATGCCAATCCAAAAACCACAGATCATTTCGTTTTTCAAAATTTTCAGGTCTCAAATAGTGGCGAGTCTCATGCCCAAGCTCTGAGTTCATATTTATGTGCTGTTTGTGTATTTGCTGTCTTGTGTTGTCTTTTCTTAAAACACACCAATATATCATAGAAATATTCTTTTCAAAGGGCTTTTGAATGATTAATTTTATTTTTCCATGTATTTCCCATTAACACACTGCCTCCCATGATTTTTGCTACAATTAAAATTACAATTACAGAATTTAACTAGATAAATAATTGTATATTTTAGTTGCATTTAAACACATCTTAATTTCTCTTCTCTAAAAGATGTCCAGAGATATCTTTGGTATCTTAATTATTTAAGAGAACTAACTTATAATTCTTATGCCAAGAGGCATTTATTATTAGCTGTAGAGTGATTCCAAGAGGCGTTTAGTATCAGTTCTAGAGGGATACATCAATGTTTGTAAACAAAAACTAATTTTCAGTAAATTTGACGTACTCAGTGGCAGTCAGATTGCTCTCTGTGACATGTAGCCTTCTTGGTTGTAACTAAACAGTGGAAGAAAAGGACTTGTTTTAGGATACTGTGAACAAAACACCATTCACATGTAAGTGTTCATGAATTGCTTATTTACTCTGGCTGGCTTCAGTTACCAACTAAAATGGGCGTACCCTGAGATCACATTTCTTTGGGACAACATGTCAAACAGTTCCAATGCCTTGTGTATTATTTCAAGCTCACATGCTTTCTGTATGCTTCCAAATTTTGGATATATATCATGGCATCTGCAGCTACACCATCTGACAAAATCATATTTGATTACATCACAATGCATACTAATAGCTCATTCCAAAGCTCTAATTTTGGCACAGGCTGGCAGGAAGCTGGCAAAAGTTATGGAGTCGGGGGCTACACCTACACCCGCAAATTGCATTTGCTTAAAAGTTTTCAATGCATCTTCATTGAACCCGTTTTGTGAGTCTCCTGTAATCATTTCAGTAATGAGACGGCATTTCTGAGACATCTTGTCGAACAGTTCACCTGCTGCATTATGTAAGCTTCCAAATTGTGCATACATGTCTACACAGGCACCTGCAACATGGTATAAAAATACCTTGTTCTAAAGCTCCCATTTTGGCACAGGCAAGGAGGATGCAAGCAAAGCTGTGGAATCCGGCTTTGCTCCTTCCAATTGCATTTGCTTAAAAGTACCCAAGGCATTTTCGATAAGCATCTTACGGTTATTGCAGTCCAGGAAACATCTTTTGAAGTATTTTGTTAAACAGTTCACATGCTTTGTACCAGGGCATTTGCAGCTACTGTCAGACAAAAATTCCCTATTGCTTATGATTTGATGGATGCACAAGCTTGGAGGATGCTGTCAAATGTCATGGAGACTGGCTTTATACCTTCCGATTGCATTTGGTTAGAAGTTTACAGAATCTTTTCAACTAAATCATTTTGTCGTTGTACATCAAATATCACATCCTCGAGACTACATTTCTTCGGGTTGTATCATTGAAAAGTCTTCTACCTTAATAAGAACACCAATCTTGACATATCCGACAATCATGGCATTCCATGCACTTCGTTCAGGCATTATCAAACAGATCACGAGCCTTCTGTATATCCCAAACTTGGTATACATATTTACCGGGGCGTTCACAACCACACCATCCAACGAAAATCCCTGTTCTAAAGCACCCGTTTTGGCACAGGCTTTAGAGACTGGCAAAGATTGTGGAATTTCGCTTTACACATACTCTTACACCGATGATTCAACAAACTCATTTTGTACATTTCCTGCAATCATAGCTACAGCTCTTCGAGACAACAATTATCGAACAGTTAAATTGTCTGTATTTCCACATTTTGAACAAAAGTGAGGACATTTACATCTGACAAAACACTCCTCTCAGTTAATATCAGCTCATTTTTTAGATTCTTTTGAGATTTAGAGCACAAAAACAACATTTATAAACTATCAATTGATGAATTTATCAAATTTATTTTTTTGAGCAAATCAAAATTCTTTATTTTTCAAATTCTGATATGATAATCCATTTATTTTAAATTGTAAGATGACAACAATTAATTTATTATACCAAGAGGCGTATTATGTTTCAATCCATCAATAAAACTTCCTTGATTAAAAACTATGTTACCCCGAGTTTTCAGGACGGGGGACGGGGAAATGGGTTTCCAGGGCATTTTTTTTTGCTAAAGCAGGGGATGGCAGGGGATGGCTATATATATATATATATATATATATATATATATATATTTGAATTTTTAAATATATTCATAAATTTCAGAATTACATAACATTATCACAATCATCATAGCAAGTTAGCAACATAATTTAAAATTATCAATTCCATTTATCAAATCATCATAGAACATAGCATTTAAAACTTCAAATCGAATCATCATTTAAGAATACTAAAGTCTAAGAATTGGAACATAGGATGACTTCAAATCAATCAAATGAGAGAATGAAAAGCATCATAGATTCATATCATAAGGCATCAATTTTCAACAAAATGAAAATCAATACATTGAAAAGTTAGGGCCCGTTTGTTTCAGGGGTGGAATTGGAATTGAATGGGAATTGGCATTTCCGAATTCCCAAAATGTTCAATTCCCTGTTTGGTGGAAAAATTAAAAATTGGAATAGGGTTATGTGAATTCTAATTTTGGGTCATTTTGAGCATTCCACAATTCCTTCTCAGA
>MU225089.1:173489-207586 GCA_018584345.1 Thuja plicata | reverse complement strand
ACATGTGTGTATATGTATACATATGTGTGTATATACACACACATGTGTGTATACACATGTGTGTATACATATACACACATGTGTGTATACATATACACACATGTGTGTATACACACACGTGCATGTATATACACACACATATGTGTGTATGTATATACACATGTGTGTGTATATATGTGTATGTGTGTATATATATACATGTGTGTGTATATACACACACACGTGTGTGTGTGTGTATGTGTATGTGTGCAAAAACAAAGTTCCAATTCCTATTCCAATTTTGTGGAACCAAACGCAGAATCTGCATCTTCTCAGTCATCTTCCAGGTGAACCAAACAGGACAGCCTAATTCTAGAATTCATTTTGAGAATAGCCCAATTGCCAGAATGGATTCAATTCTAGAATTGGCAATTCCAGCATGCACAAATTCCACGAAACAAACGGGCCCTTAAAGACTTAAACTTCAAACTTTTTAAGTATCAACTATAGTCTATCGATGATCATATAATATTATAATGTCATGCTCAAAGCACTACAAGTCTGAAACATCAAAGTCAAAATGAAAACCCCTCTGCAGTGTTGCACAAACACCCCTCTTTGCCGTGCGTCCAAGACTCCAAACGGCAAACAGCCATACAAATAGCCGTATGACAGCAAATAAAAGAAAAAAATGAAGTGAAAAAACATATGATATGTTAAACATAACATACATATGTTATAGTTATTTTATTCACCTCCAGTGTGGGGTCCGTGAATGGGAAAAAAATTAAAATTAAAAAAATTATAAATTTTTTAATGTTTTATGTTTTAAAGGGAAACCTCAATCCGTCCTCGGGATGGTCAACGCCCTCCGAAAACTCGTTGACCGTTTCCTATTTCCGGGGACACATTTCCTATTTTCTTGTCTGGGTGTCGTCCCCCTGTACCCGTTTCCGAAACCCCAGGTTGAGGGCCGGAAATGCGTCCCCGGGTAACAGATTAAAAGTGACGTCCGTTTCTAATTCCTATTACTTTTGCTTTTGTTTCTAATTTCTAATTTTATTGAAGGAAAACCAAAATAATAATAATAAATAAAGTAGAGAATATGGAGATGTCTCTATTAAGAGCATTAATTTGAAATTTATTGTGAAAATATAAAGGACGCTACTAATGACTACTAACGGCTTTCCCGCTAGACATGCATTTCAAACACAACAACTTCCACGACTGTATGGGGCATCGTCTTTGCAAGCTGGTTTAACGGTTCCTTCCATAGGTGCTGTGGGTGATGTTCATTTTGGGTTGTCGCCAACTGAGGGAGTTCCATGAATTGTTTCCTCTGGTTTGGACATTACGGGGATTCCGACCCCAGTGCCGTTCTTGCGCCCTCTATTTTGTGTGCTGCTATCAACGATGGCCCCCTCCCCCCCTTTCCCCCCAAAAAAAACAAAAACAAAAACAAACAATCGTTGCTATTGGTGGAAGGAGCTATGTTCATACTGCCAAATTTGTTGCTACCATCCCTTCAAATATGAATACTCAACCCCATTGTTTGTGCAAGAACTCTCATGTGGTGGTTTGCGACCCAAATGTGGTGGACAATGTGGATTTGTACCAACACTGTGGGTTGGTTTGTAGATTCGGAGGCCTATGGCCCTCTCTTCCGAATTTGCACTGTTGGGTATCTAGCTCTTGGAGGCCCTTAGTTTCTGGTAAAATTGAGCTCTACCCTTGTGCAAAGGGGTTTTGTATTGCTTCATTTTCTTCTTCTGAAGATCGTAATCTGGTTTTGAATAAGTTGTTAGTTTGGGGGGGAATCACTCCCTTTTCTGTCAAACCTTGGACTTTATCCTTCAACCCTCTTACTGAACCAGCCAATGTGCGTTCAGTGCGGGTTCGCCTTTCTAATCTCCCACTCCATTTCTAGGAGATGTCTTGGTTTGAGGCCAGTGGAAACTCTCTTGGTCGTTTCCTAAAGGTGGATGCAGCTACAACCACTATGGGCCATTCTACTTTCGCCTATATTTCGGTTGATATGAATATCTCCACACTGCTTCTGGGGGTTGTGGTGCTCATGGTCAGGGGGAGGCCATGGACTCAAGTGCTGTATTATGAGGGCCTTCCCTCTACAACCACTATGGACCATTCTACTTTTCCCCGCATTTTGGTTGATATGAATATCTCCACACCGCTTCTGGGGGATGTAGTGCTCATGGTCGGGGAGAGGCCATGGACTCAGGTGTTGTATTATGAGGGTCTTCCCTTCCGTTGTCAACATCGCTTCCCTACTGGGCACATGACTACGAACTGGGCTCTTCTATGTCGACAATGTGCTGCTACTTGGTGGAAGGATGCAAGTGATGAACATTTGACAGTCCGTGCTTCTGATTCTTCCTTTGAGGATTCACAGTTTGTTGACGAAGATGAAATCCCTTCTAAAAATCTAGATGATGTCTCTGTTGCGAATCGGGGTTAGGTTTCTACTATTATTTTGAGTCTTGCTCCAACTATAACTCTGGATGCTGCTCCTACTATTGCAGGTGCAACCCCCTTTGGCCATGAGGACCATTCCTCTCCTATTGCTTTTGCTTTTGCTCTGCACCAAGTTTTTGCTGCCACTACTCAGCTTCTTCAACACTCTGGCCACTGTGTTGACAGATGCCCTAGCTGAGTTTCCTTCATTGGAGAGCCTAAGAACAACATCGCCTGGACAGTCGTTTGACGACGTAGGAAGAATTGCTCTTCAAACTCACTCATCTTCTCTTGTGGTGTGAGTTTGGCCTTTCCTTTTGAGGGCTTATAGTCTTTGTGCTATGTGTTCTGTCTTTATACCCAACATTTGTGATGGCCTGAAAATTCGCCTCCGGACTTTGTTTTTGTAAGGGTCAAACCCCTTGTTAGATTGTTTTAATAATAAAAAACATTAATTTGGAATTTTATATTGAATTTGATTTTTGTAGAATTTCATATGCATAAAGCATAAATTAGATTTGAAATTTCACATTGGATTTGATTTAATTTTTAATTTTTACGGTATAAAGTGTAACACATGGACATGTTTCAATTCAAAATATTTTTTTGTTAATTGAACTTTCTATCAATTAAAATATAATATTATGATTTTTTTGATAATAATATAAAAATAAGCAACTAAAATATTTGTTTTAATACTAATATCTAATCAACAAATAAAATAATAAATTTGTAAATTAATTTTGTTTTTTTAAATGATATCTATTCATGATTTTTACATAAATCTATGTTTTGTACATAATTTTTTAAAATTCGTATCATTTAATTGAAAAGCTAAGATAAGAATATTGTTATCTTCTTATCCAATCATAAATGATAATGCCTTCTACCCAATACGTCTTTTTATCTACCAAATGCAAAATGTAGGATAAGTATAATGGCTTCAAACTCAATCGATAAGTCTCCATTGATTTTTGAACAAATGATTACTTGGAACATATTGAGAAAATCAAGACATGGTATATGCAAGTGTAATAATTTTTTGCACACTTCAGTTTTTATTTTGTATCTCAAATCAATTTGTGAAGTGTGAAGATGACTATTGGATACTATCTACTCTCCCGCATGTTTTCTTCTTATGATGGATTTGACGATGCAAGAGTAACAAAATTTTCTAAACTTTAGTTGGTATTTTGCATCTCAAATCAATTTTGTAAATGTGAAGATGACTATTCAATGCTATCTATTCTCTTGCATGTTTTTCTCTTATGATGTATGTCTAGTTAATTTTGTTAATAATTACCAATACAAGTTTCTGGATTCGATTGTGTGAACAATTTTTTACATCAATGTTTTAGATCACACTCTATGAACCATCATCTTTTTTGCTCCTTTTGTTCTCTTGCATCATGAAGTGCGATCCGAAATGTTGATGTAAAAATTTGTTCACACAATCGAATCCCGATACTTGCATTGCATTCGTATGGATTTTGGAAATCTAATAGCTCTAAGCTGTGAGTTTGTCATTTTCTATAGAGTTTATGGTTAACTCATGGTCTCTAGTTGGTGAAGGCATAAAGTGCTCATGTAGGTTGTGTTAGTTCCTTTTCTTGTTGACATATGAAATACTCTTGATGAGCTTGCTCTATTTGTCCCAAAACACTGATCAAGCAAGATACATAACGACATAGACAGAGTTTTTAAACTCCCTACACTTTGAGCTCCATAAACTCGGGTGGGAATACCCTTCCGACTTAGAACAATCAAATCACAAAATAGTTCTAGTAGATAAAAATGGAATTACAAATATCAGTCTCTATAACATTTATTTGGCAGATTCTAACATAATAACAAAGATCAATTTCGATGTGATAGTCACCTATTCCAATGGAGAACAAACCAGTGCTTTATCCTAGGGCATGGAGTCACTATGAATATTTATAACCAATTTTGCCATGAATATGGACTTAAAACAACTACAGATCTGAAATGAAAATAGATACACCTTGCATATCAACCTTCACACATATGATAAACTAATTCATCAAATTCATTTGATACTCTGAACCTTACTGAAATAACCCTAAGGTGTTTTTAATCTTTCCTTGAAAGAACACTAAGACAATTCCAAAATATGCCTAACAGACACATAAATTGAACATTCCTGAGTATTCAATTTAAATAAAATTCAGAACATAGTAATGAAGACAAATACTCATCATATGTTTCAGAAACTATTGATGGATCTCATTTGTATTCATATAAAAAATAATTACATCCAACAAAGAAGCTTTCAAAACCCTACTCAAATATATTGGCCCTAAACCAGAATTTTACAATTCAAACTTATACTCCTAAAATGAAAAATGGCTATCCTTTTCCTAGTAGTCTTGGAATCCTTTTATAACTAAGGATGCAACAAGATACAAACTACAAGGGAAAGATTTAAAAAATCTTTGCAACAACTTTTACAACTGACATAAGAACCAAAAATAAAACAGAACACGGGTGGCAACACATATGCGAAGTATGAACAAAATGTTGTTGCACTTGAAAATATCTTCCTTATCCTTTCAGCTTCACTTCCCACATGTTCACCTCCTTGGCGGTGGGCCAATCAAAATTTTGTCCTGCTCCATCTTGGTAACAACTTCTGTCCATCTCGCATCCATGGTTGTTCTAGCCTCGACAACAAACTTTGTTATATCTACTTCAACCTTAAAAAGGTTATCAATCAATTCATTGCAATACTCTGCATCGATGCCCTTTTCTAGGCGCTGTTTCATTTCTTCATCTTTGAATATTCCATCAAATTCTGCTTTCCAATCTGATTGTGGTTTTAACACACCTGATTCATCATAAATTTTTGGAACTAATGGAGAGCACTGATCATCAAATAGCTGCAACTTGTTATCAATTAGCTCAGCTTTGCCATTGAAGAATGAATAAGTATCATTCATTTCATAAATTATCTCAATAGTATCAGATACTTTGTTAGGAAATTCATCACTATATAAGATAGCTGTCTTCAATTTATCCATCACTCTGGCTTTTCCTGACCAAAACTTGAAAGTGGGCTCCAGAAATGTCATGGCTTCAGCTGCTGTCTTTGAGGCTTCCTGTACTGAGCCATGTAATGTGTACACTACTTCAGTTTTTCCCTTCAAAACATCAATCCGATGTTGTAATATAGGCAATGTAATAGACACAATATCAATATTTTGCCCATGTGACAACTCTTTAGATTGGCCTTCTGCTAGTGCCGAGTCCTCTTTTATTTCCACTGCAACATTTGTTTCATCCTTTGATACCTCCTGGGGAACTGTATTCTTCTTACTTTCTTCCAATTCTTCTTTTAACTTTTCTATTTGCTCCTCTAGGGTGTGGTTATGAACCACAACTTCTTCATGTTTCTTTGCCAGAGCCATCATCTGACCAAAAGTCGTCTCATATCTCTTTGATAGGTCCTCTATTTTTGCTATATTCATGAAAGACACCTGAGTCATGAGCTGTACAATCTCAGTGTCACTAGTATTCTGCAAATTCCAAACCATTCTATCAGCTCTTTTTTCTTCCCTTATGGCCATAACCAAAGGTTTTTGTGTAGCAGGGGCCAAATACCAAATGGCTAAAGTCTTAGACTTAGGATCAAATCCCGATCCTTTCAATACCTCATCAATTTCAATCTCTGTTTTCTTCAGAGGGTCTTCTTGCCTTCTGATTTGATCTATAATAAAAGTGGACTGCAAGTCCCAATCAAGCATTAACAATACCCCACTATTTTGTACCAGCAATCTGGCTTGTTCCACAGTAATTAATTCACTCTCAGGATCATAATCCTGGAGTGTCTTCACAATCTCCTCATTTTTTTTCCTCTTTCCCTTCACCTGTGATGATGCTTTGCCTTAAATATTTTTGCTTCATTTTGATCAAGAAGCCCTTGAATTCTTCAGATTTTATGAATTTATCATCTTTCACGAATTCATTGGCCATCATCACTCTCTCGTCAACTTCTCCAAATAGCACAATTTGATTACCCCCATGACCTTCAACTTGTGGCTCTTCTTGCATTTGCCTTTTTAACTTCCTGAAGTATTTGCCATGCTCTGTTATCACAACTTTGGCCATACTCTTCATGTCCTGCACCATTTTGTGCTCTTTTTTCTATTTCTTCTTGGGTGGCTCTCTAGCGGAAGTAGCCTCTTCACCAACATCCTCTTCTTCTTGATGCTGTTCTTCCTATTGTTCCAAATGCTCCTGATCATGTAATGCAACAACAAAAGGAGATCCTTGAGATTGTGCATCTTCAACACTGAATTGTGGTATTTGTGCCATCAATGTATCATATGACTTAAGCATTTCTTCCATTCTTTGCAAGTATGGGAGGTTAGGGAAAAAACCAAATTTTTTTTTGTCTGATTCCTTGCAATCAACTTCTACCCTAAGAAGGTCTTTCCATTTTCTTCTCCTCTCTTGGACTTCAGTTTTATCCAACTTGTTCCTCACAATGTCTTCATCATCTAGTGGCTCATGATCTCTGATTTTTTGCCAAGGAGTCATAGACTTCAAGGCTATTTTTATAAATTTTTCTGGATCAGAAAATCTGACAACTGTTGTGGACATTCTATACTACTTCAGGAAATCATTTATCAGATAAAAAACTCTCTTCCCAATAGAGAAATCAAAACCCACCCATAACCTAGGGATAAAAGTACCCTTTTTATGTCCATCTAAAAACTCTTTATCCACCCAGGTAATTTGCCAAATAAACTCTAGAAATGCAACCCTAAGAGGAACAAACTTAGGGAGAATGTGAGGTGGTTGTGAACAACCATATACCCGTATGACAGTAACTTGGTCAAAAAAGAAAAAATCACCCCGGTTATGAGTAATTGGCTAATTTTGAACAAATTGTCAAGGTCTTAAAACTCTTCTAACCTCAATTGGAAATCTCTCCCTATTTTTTCCCAATAAATAAAAAATTGGATCCACAATCCAATTATAGAAACATACAAAAGATGAATTCACTGATGAGTTGTCCCATACTTGGTCCACCTTTGGATTGGCATAGTGACACCATACTCTGAATCAAACAAGTCAAGTTCTTTATCCATGGACTCCCTGTTATAATAGAGAATCATAAACATTAAATGTGAGTAATATTTAAAAGTTGGTACAGGGGCATCTGACTATATTTCCACCAATGCAGCATGTATAGCCTCAACTATGTAACCCACATAATCATAATCTGTGTTGACTTCTGGGTGCTGGATATTCATAGCCATCATAAGCACATCCTGGGGGATAGTAGAATATCCATCAAAACCTAATACTCTGGTTAAGCCATATATTGTGCATTTTATATAATGGTGGAAGAGGGACAAATCAAAAGGTGGTTTAAGATTATCTGGGACTTTCACCAAATTTCTATCTACCCTGGGCATGAATCTGGGCATATCAAACTTCTTGATCAATTTCTCCCTCTTTTTGTAATATGCCTGTATCTTCTCCAAGTCCATTTTCATGCATAATGCACCAGTGATTCCAAAGACTTCTGCTACTAATCTTTTTTCTATGGATACTAAAGTCTCTTTGTTTTTCTTTCTAATTACCCTAGCTACTGGGCAATAATTCTTAGCTAGTTCCCTTATAAGGCCTATATCAATATAGACATCAGGCACAATTAACTTTTCCATGTTTAGTTCCCAAGGATTGCAAATAGGAACTGCTTTAACCCTGTTATTCCAGAAACAATGGAAAAGTTTATTACCAGAGAAATTGGGAGTAACAAGATTTCTTCACTGGCACCATCTATCCTTCCATTCATCCCAATTGGCGCTGTTTGTATTCAATGTCCCAGGAAACAGCTCAACAAATTCTTCCACATACTTTTTTACTGCAACTTTCTTCTTCTCAGACCCCTGTGAGGCTGCACTAGTAGTAGCTTGACTCATCTTCTCTCTTAGAATGCAATCTCAAGAAATGAAATTTGCTTCTTTCTCAGAAATTCTCAAAGGCAAAAATAAAAGCTATACAGAAAACAAGCTCAATC
The DNA here is from genome assembly GCA_018584345.1 of Thuja plicata. Taxonomy (NCBI): domain Eukaryota; kingdom Viridiplantae; phylum Streptophyta; class Pinopsida; order Cupressales; family Cupressaceae; genus Thuja; species Thuja plicata. The sequence continues at coordinate 199,083 of MU225089.1, read as the reverse complement.
ATTCATATTTATAGCCATCACATTGGCGTCTTGTCCTCTTGAATGCAAATTCTTGCACTTGCAGTGTCATACAATCATCTTTCTGAAACTAATGCTGCCATTAATTCACACTCCTTCATCCTTGCTGGAATAGAGTACACACTTTTTACCTTTTTGCATTCATAGCCTGGGAATGAGCCACTTGTCAACTTGTCACTCACTCGCTATACGAGACTTGTATTAAAAAATGTCCTTGCGAGTGAGCGATAAAAACCATTCTTTACAAACAGTCGCGCACTTGTAGTCTTTCTTTGCCTATATTTGTATCTTTTGCGACTGAGCGATGACCTAAATAGCAACTTGATCATTTTAATAATTACATACTTGCTATCCCTTTATTTGTTACATTTACATCTGTGCGAGTGAGCGGTGACATACTTCCTTTCATCAGTCGTCGGCTCGCTACTTGACATTTCACTTTCTTCAAACCCGCGCGAGTGAGCGAGTACAAATCCATTGCTCAAGCTTTTTCTGGTCACGCACTCGCCAGCCTCTAGCTCATCATGTTTGAAACTGAGCGAGTGAGCGATGATTAGAACTGATCATGCATTATCTTCCTCTCGCACACTCGCCATGCCCTTTTAATATGTTCTCTTACCCTCGCGAGTGAGTGATGATCCATATTACCCATAATTGCGTACTCACGCATTGAAATTTTTTATGAGTGAATCCTCCACGAGTGAGAGAGTATCTTTCAGTAATCATTCAGCAGTTCACCAGTCACATACTTGCTGACCCGTTTTGACTTGACTTTATTTATTAGCGACTGAGTGACAACTTGTCCTTTTTCTTCATCGCGCACTCGTGAGCCCAAAAAATAATGAATATGATCTTTTAGTCGCATACTCGTGCTCCTCAGAACCTTGAAAGCTTCCAGCGCGGTTGAGCGACAAGAAATACTTAATCACCCAATAATACTGCATCGCCTACTCGCACAATAAAAAACACATTAGTTAAAACTACAGCGAGTGAGCGACCGACCTGACTTCATAATGCTCGCTCAGTCGCGGACCTAAATGTTCATGACTTAAAATAACCCTGACTGCGCGATGTGCTAAAAGTAACCGCTCACTTACTCGCTGAGCCAAATCAAAACAACCTAAGCCCTTCACGATTGCACGAAAAAAAACAAATCTCATAACATCACGCAGTCATGGATAAAAGACTTGACTCCTTAATACATATCGTGATTGCGCGATGAATTTTTTCACCACCATGTCGCTCACTCGCTGAATAAATTTACCTAACTCAAACATGACCGCGATTGCGCGATGACAAACCAAATAATGACTCGCTCACTCGCGGACTCAAAAGACCACTTAAAAAGAAAAGTGCGAATGTGCGATTAACCTTAATATAAGACAAACCGAAAGCTTAACCAATTTTGAACCCTTTTCACAAAGTAAAGACATAGATTTGAACCAAAAAATACGGGAACAAGGCCAAGGTTTGAAAACTGAAAATTTTCAATATACAGTGCTAACAATGGCTCTGACTGGGGAAAGTTAATTGCAAGATTAACATTATAAACCCAAACTTTGGGAGGCAGACCACAAACTGAAACAAACTTTACATGTGCACACAACAAAACCAAAACCTAAAACAGGGAAACCTAAGCTATTATGCATGGAATAAAAGAATTTATGAGAAATAGTTTTTCAGGAATTGTCCATGCACTGGAAATTCCTGTATCTCACTAACAAAGTCCTCCATAAAGTATGAGCCTTGACCATTAAAATCTTGAACTACAAAGGGGCCCATCCATAATGATTCAAACTTACCATGTTTGCCCTTTTCTTCTTTTCTAGCATTCCATTGAAGTACCATCTCATTTATCTGAAACTTTCTTTCAATAGATCTTTTATCAAACAGGTACTTAGACTGTTGTTGGAGATTCATATTTCTTTTGTGTGCCTCTATTCTTAATTCTTCTAATTCCAACAATTGATCCATCCTCTCCATCATGGGTTCTTGTTCTTCAAATTCCTCCTCTTGCAGAAATTTATATACAGGTAACAAATTATTCAGAGGCAACCTTGCCTGAGTTCCATAGACCATTTCAAAAGGGGACACCCCTATTGTTCTCTTTATTTTTACCCTGTCAGCCCAAAGGGCTAACTTCAGTTTTGAATGCCAAGATTTTTATTTTTCTCCAAAATCCTCTTAATGATCTTCATGATGCTTTTATTGCTGGACTCAACTTGTCTATTTGCTTGAGGATGATATGACGAGGAATAAGATACAATAATGCCATAGTCTTCACAGAAGTCTTTAAACTCCCCAGACCTAAAACACATGGCATTGTCCATGATTAACTTAGTAGGCACACCAAATTTTGTCAAAATATTGTCCATTAAGAAATCCATTACCACCCTACTGTTTCCCTTTTTGATGGGATTGCTTCTATCCATTTTGTGAAATAGTCTGTAGCCACAAGAATCCAACTATGGCCTCCACTTGATTTTTTTGTAAACTCCCCAATAAAGTCAAGGCCCCATTGGGTAAAAGGTGCTTCCACAGTCATTGGATTCAAAAGTAATCCTCCTAAAAATTTTATTTTAGAGGAGAACCTCTGCCATGGTTCACATCTTTGTACAAATTTCTGAGTATCTTTAAAAAGAGAAGGCCAATAGAATCCAACTCTGATAATTTTGTGAGCTGTGGTCTTGGCAGAGTAATGCCCCCCACACACACCACTATGCATTTCACTCAAGACCTTTTTAGATTGTGATTCATCTAGACAGAATAATAAAATTCCATCCCTGTTCTTCCAAAATAAATCACCTTGTATCAATACATATATTTGAGCCTGCAATTTCAGAGTCCTTTTATGATTATCTGACATGTATTATGGACAATTACCATTTTTCAGAAAAGACACAACATCAGTATACCATGGCTGCAACTATATACTAGTATAACTCATATCCATTGCCTATACATTACGAACTTGAGCCAATTCCATGTTTGTGTCAGTCATCAACTTGGCCAAGCCCAGACCTCTTACCAATTTGGTAACTTGTATTTCAAGATCAAATTCTTGGATCCTGTTGATCCATCGACATCTCTTCCCTGTAACTTCAGACTGAGACAATATATCTTTCACTGTAGCATGTGGCACATAAGCAATTATTTTTGCACAAACTAAGTAAGGTCTAAAAAAATTGACTGCTTTGACCAAGGCATAAGCATGTTTCTCCATTATCTCATAATTGAGTTCTGCTGCCTGCAAAGACTTACTGAAAAATTCTATGGGATACTCAAAACCTTCATCATCTTTCTGCAAAAGTATGCAGCAATGGTATGAAATGAAGAGAATAGAGAAAAAGGTTTTTCATAATCTGGAGATCTCAACACTGGTGCTTGCTGAATAGCCATCTTTATTTCCTCAAAAGCTAATTGAGCTTCTTTGTCCCATTCAAACTTAGCATTTTTCTTCAACAATTTAACATTGGGCTTCACTATCTCAGCAAAGTTTGCAATGAACCTTCTTACAAAATTTATTTTTCCAAGGAAAGATTGAACACCTTTGATATTTTTTGGGGGCAAGACCTTATTAATGGCCTCCACCCTTTCAGGATCAATCTTGACATCTTATTTTGACACTATATGTCCTAACAACTTACCTTCTGTCACAACAAAATGCCATTTCTTTGGATCCAATGAAATCCCATACTCCAAGGCTTTAGTAAAATTTTTCTCCAAGTGTTTACAATGATCCTCATCCCTTTTAGAATATGTAGTTAAATCATCTTGATACACCACCATAATTACATTTACAAATTCTTTAAAAGCCACATCCATAGCTCTTTGGAAGGTAGCTCCTGCATTCATCAAGCCGAATGGCATTCTCACATAAATATACATACCCCATGGAGTAGTAAATGCTGTTTTAAACTGTTCAGACTCTTGAATTAGCACCTGGTTGTAACCAGAAAAGCCGTCCATCATGGATAAAATTTCACAACTAGTCACTCTTTGTAGCATTGCCTCCATGTTTGGCAAAGAGTAATTATCTTTCAAAGAAGCTACATTAAGGTTCCTGAAATCACCACATAGTTTGTTGTCTCCATTTTTCTTTCTGACTGGGACTAAATTGGACACCCAAGAAGAATGTCTGATTGGTTTTATTATCCCAACCTCTCTAAGCTTTGTGAGCTCTTGCTGCATTTTGTGGGCCAACAAAGGATTGACTGGCCTCTGTTTCTGTCTAAAAGGCTTAATATCAATTTTTAATGGGATTTCCCTATAAGCCTTAAGGTCTTCATAAGACCAAGCAAAAACATGTTTGAACCTTTTCAATAAGTTAATCAAATTCATTCTCACATGAGGAGCCAACTTCTTTCGAATATATACAATCTTAGGAGCATGCTCTGATCCCAAATTTACCTCCTCAAACTCATCAAACTTGGCAGCAGACTTTTGGCGCATATGACTATCATTATCAGTAAACAATCCTTCTAATTGAGTTAATCCCTTAGGGATTTCATTTGTTTGCAATTGTAAAATCTCATTGCCAAATATGGTTTCTTTCCCATCAACAATTTCTATCAAATTATTACAGTCAATGATCTTACCTTCATAATTATCCACACAATGAGTGAAATTAAGGATATCCTCATCATTTTCAAAAACCTTCCAGTTATATACATTATCAGGAATAGTAGGCCTAGTCTTGGTTTCCACAATAGATACCCCTGCTAGTGTTAGGTCATCATTTTTCAAGGCCACATTAGCCAAAAAATCTTCCATAATATTCTTAGATCTTTCTATCCAATCAATAGAAAATGCATCAAAGAATTCAATGCTATCCCATACAACATGTTTATACTGTTTTAGCCTATCATTTTTAGCAACATATTTTGATCTAATTTGGGATATGGCTAGCTCTGAATCTCCAAAAACTCTTAATAACTTAATGCCATGCTTGATTGCTATTTCTAATCCCAACAACAATGCCTCATACTCGACTATATTATTTGTACATTGAAAAGCTAGTAGAAATGCATATTTGAAGGTAATACCTGATGGAGAGACAAATCAAACACCAACTCCTGACCCTTCTTTTGAGCACGCTCCATCAAAATACATTTTCCATAATCCATTTTGCTGCAACTCTGATTCTTCTATTATTGGGTTAGTATTTCTTAACTGAGGGTGGACCTCCTCAATTCTAAAATTTTGCATATCTACATCTACACAACAGTTTAGCATGTTTGGTTCAATTAATTCAACATAAACAGGATCCCTAGGCTCTCGCAATAATTTTTCTTCTTTCCCATTAACATAAATAGTAGCAAAAGACAAAACCAATTGTACATGTTCTCCAATAGTAGCATCACACTGGCTTGATAAAAGCATCCCATAATGAGGTGGTGAATCCACAACTACACCATCTATTTTAAAGGTGACCTCAGGGTATGCAGCAAGTTTTACCTCTAATCCTTGTAAAGTTCCTACTACAGGTACTTCCCTATTGTCCATGGCATAACATTTACCAAAAGCAGTATCCACCCCTAGACCCAATTGTTTCATGATAGTGTAAGTCATCACATTAGCAGCAACTCCTGAGTCCATCATACAGTTTTTCAGTAGCATATTATTTATGAGCAGTGTTACATAAAAAGGACCAATCTGATCTGGCTCTTGGATAATTATATTTCCTACACAGACTGGGATTTCATCCTTTTTTTCTTGCTTTCCTCTTAATTCACAATTCAGACCAGTAGTATCATGTATATCAGGTAAAACAGATAGTAGTGAAAGAGCAGCTTCTTGATGCTCTTTGATTTTGAACATCTCAAATAGAGGGACATATACCTTCATTTGGGACAAAGCTTGTTTCATATCAAAGGTTGGGAAGTTCATGACACTTTCAGAAGAGATTTTATCTCTACTTTCTTTCAACTGTCTTGTTTTCTGTTCATTAGTAGGGGTAACTTTATTTTCCTTAACTAGAGTGTCCTTTGGTTCACCCTTTTCTATCCCTCCTTTTTTTGTTTTTTCCACATCATGTGTAGATTCTTCATTTATGACTTCTATGACAAAAATTGAACCAGGCTGGTTATCACTTTGATTAACCTTTCTATTTCTAAGCTGATATGAACTTCTTGCCCGTGTCACAGTAGCAATAGTAAGGAATATTATCTCCTCATCATTAGGCATTCCAAATTGAACACGTTCTAATTTAGTGTTTGTACCATCTACTGTGATTGGCATATTTTCTTTTAGCTCTTCCTCCGAGCTACCATTGTTATCTTTAATAGTAAGTGCACACATGTTTATTGCAGGTTTTTTCTCACCATGGCTTTCTTGTGTTCCATCATTTTCACGCGGCTCCACCATACCCTGAGCTACTGTACATTGATAAGGGGAATGAGGCATATTACAAGCCATGCACCAGGGAATGTTTTCTACATTATGTGCATTTCTATTTTTCAACGGATCAAGGATGTCTTTGTTCTTAGGATCATTTTGTTCTTCTGGCAAAGGTTTTCCATCTTTCCATTAGGTTTTATAAGGAAAATATTACAGTCTGTAAGGCTTATCTTGCCTTTGATACTGTGTCCTATTATTTTGAAACCCCTTTTCATTCTTGTCTACCTTAGAAGCAAGATCTTTCACCACACTTATGAATGTATCCATTTTATCTTCTTCTTTGGAATTCTTATTTGACTGTATTTTTGACTCCTTCTAGAGTCTATTGTCATCCCGTTTTCCAAGCTTGCCAGAAGCTCTTCTATTGATTTCTATGTTTATGGCCAACTTATATGCCTCTCTCATAGTCTGAGGATCTTTATCTCTGAGAAAATAACTTGTCTTCCCATCTAAAGCATTACAGTAAGTGGTGAGGCATACATATTCATCCAGTCTTAACACTTGGAACAATTTATACATAGCTTTTTGAAATCTAATGTTGAATTCAACAATGCCTTCATTTGCAAATTTTTTTAAGTTGTTGAATTCATTCAACATAGAACCATAGTTTATCTTGTCACCATACTGCTCCTTGAAACTTCTCACAAATTCATCCCATGAGTAAATACTGTTATCAGACAAACCTCAGTACTAATCTCTTGCATCCTCAATCAAAGATTGCACAAACAATTTCATCACAACATCTTCATCTCCAATCTCATAATCATTCATTGTATCCGTGAAAATTTTTAGATGCTCCTCACTAGTTATAGCATTATTCCCACTGAATTTGGGAATCTTATCTCTGATCTCATTAGGAATAGGGTTTGGTTGGCTAGGGATACCATAAAAAAATAGTTGCCTATATCTTTCTAAATGAATAGGTCTCCTCTGAAAATTTGTACCAATATTGTGGCCACTATTACCAATGCTTACATTTTGTTGACTACCACTATTGTTCAATCCACTCCCTCCTGGTTGTGATGCACCTCCTTGAGCTAAACCATATGTCTGGGTATTCATATTACCACTAGTATTTTGAATACTAGAGGTATTTACAGGCATGGTTTAAGTAACTGTAGTGGTATCATTTGTTAAATTAGTATAAATTGGAGAACTCAAGAAAACAATCTTGCTTTTCATCTCTACAACAACAACTTGTAATTCTGCCTTTTCCAACTGCTTTGCAATATCATCTTTGGCCTTTCTAGCCATTTCTAACTCCATATCAAGTGAGAACATATCCTGAGATGTATCCTCTTCAACCTTAGGCTTAGAAAATTTAATGCCAGTGAGCTTTTGTTTTCCTTTATCAACATCTGTTTGTCTAGCATTAGTTGCTGATACATCTTGTGTAGTTATTTGAGACTTAGGAGACTTTTGACTTTCATAATTAATGACTTGCCTCACCATAGGGCCTGTATCTCGGGGATCATTTTTCTTAAGCAGGTGTTCTCTTTCTTGACATTCTTTTTTCAAGGTATCCACATCTCCAAAAAGTTCTTTATTCAAACCATGAAATCCCTCATTTGCACCCTGAGCTGCCAGTTTTAATTGGGCAACCCGCTTCTTCATATTTTCTCTCTCAGTGATGGCATTTATAATTTGTTCCTCTCTAGCCTCATCATTCTTCTACTTGATAAGTAAGAGTTCATCCAATTCCCTTTTGAAAAGGTTATTATCCCTAAGGACTTCTTCAATATCAAAACTAGAAGAATCATATATATTCAGCAGATTATCTCCCTTATGGTCTTCCACCCGTTCATAAGGGTACTTGATAAACTTGGACAAAAACTGCCCTTGTAATAGGAAGATGCTTCCCCCTTTTCTTGAAATACATTCTTTGGTACGGAGGTAAATATATCATCAAAATAACCTGTGGTGTCAGAATCAGGATTCAGTGGTTCAATAATTTCTTTCTCAGGAATGGTACCTAAAGGTTGACTTGGACCTACAGATCTAGGCTTCCAAGAGGTGTTGTTATGAGATTCTCCCTTCCTAGAATGGTTTTTCCTAGGATTTTTAGAAACATCACTCTTTGATGTTTCTTGAGAGTGATTCTTTGTGTTTGTTTTTACATTCCTCATCCTATCTAAAATAAAATTTCACACACTTGATCTGCTAATGTTCCCCTTAGAAACACTATTGCCAATTACTCGGAGTCACAACCCAAAAAGGATTTGGGAATAAAATAACAAAATCTCACTTCAACAATGATATTAGAGGATATGATACGATAAGATATAACACAAATTGTGATTTCAAAAAAAGGATTTCAAGGAATTGATTATATGAAACAAGATCTTCAAACTAACCTTTACACGCATTCCTTGAAAGTCCCTAGCAGAGTCGCCATTTTGTTAGTTCCTTTTCTTACTGACATATGAAATACTCTTGATGAGCTTGCTCTATTTGTCCCAAAACACTGATCAAGAAAGATACAAAACAACATAGACAGATTTTTTAAAATCCCTACACTTTGAGCTCCATAAACTCGGGTAGAAATACCCTTCTGACTTAGAGCAATCAAATCACAAAATAGTTCTAGCACATAAAAATGGAATTACAGAGATAAGTCTCTGTAACATTTATTTGGCAGATTCTAACATAATAAAAAAGATCAATTTCAATGTGATAGTCACCTATTCCAATAGAGAACATACCAGTGCTTTATCCCAGGGCATGGAGTCACTATGAATATTTATAACCAATTTTGCCATGAATATGGACTTAAAACAACTACAGATCTGAAATGAAAATAGATACACCTTGCATATCAACCTTCACACATATGATAAACTAATTCATCAAATTCATTTGATACTTTGAACCTTACTGAAATAACCCTAAGGTGTTTTTAATCTTTCCTTGAAAGAACCCTAAGACTATTCCAAAATATGCCTAACAGACACATAAATTGAACATTCCTTGAGTATTCAATTTAAATAAAATTCACAACACAGTAATAAAGACAAATACTCATCATATGTTTTAGAAACGATTGATGGATCTCATTTATATTCATATAAAAAATAATTACATTCAACAATGGAGCTTTCAAAACCCTACTCAAAATATATTGGTCCTAAACCAGAATTTTACAATTCAAACTTATACTCCCAAAATGAAAAATGGCTATCCTTTTCCCAGTAGTCTTGGAATCCTTTTATAACTAAGGATGCAACAAGCTATAGACTACATGGGAAATATTTACAAACTCTTTGTAACAACTTTTACAACTGACATAAGAACCAAAAATAAAATAGAACACGGGTGGAAGGACATATGCGAAGTCTGAACAAATTGTTGTTGCACTTGAAAATATCTTCCTTATCCTTTCAGCTTCGCTTCCCACCTATTCACCTCCTTGGCGGTGGGCCAATCAAATTTTTTTTCCTGCTCTAGCTTGGTAACAACTTCTGTCCATCTGGCATCCATGGTTGTTTTAGCCTCAACAACAAACTTTTTCATATCTACTTCAACCTTAAAAAGGTTATCAATCAATTCATTGCAATAATCTACATCGGTGTCCTTTTCTAGGCGCTGTTTCATTTCTTCATCTTTGAATATTTCATCAAATTCTACTTTCCAATCTGATTGTGGTTTTAACACACTTGATTCATCATAAATATTTGGAACTAATGGAGAGCACTGATCACCAAATAGCTGCAATTTCTTATCAATTAGCTCAACTTTGCCATTGAAGAATGAATAAGTATCATTCATTTCATTAATTATCTCAATAGTATCAGATACTTTTTCAAGAAATTCATCACTATATAAGATAGCTGTCTCCAATTTATCCATCACTTTGGCTTTTCCTGACCAAAACTTGAAAGTGGGTTCCAGAAATGTCATGGCTTCAGCTACTGTCTTTGAGGCTTCCTGTAGTGAGCCATATAATGTGTACACTACTTCAATTTTTCCCTTCAAAAAATCAATCTAATGTTGCAATACAGGCAATGTAATAGACACAATATCAATATTTTGCCCCTGTGACAACTCTTTAGATTGGCCTTCTGCCAGTGCTGAGTCCTCTTTTGTTTCCACTGTAGCATTTGTTTCATCCTTTGATACCTCCTGGGGAACTATATTCTTCTTACTTTCTTCCAATTTTTCTTTTAACTTTGCTATTTTCTCCTCTATGGTGTGGTTATGAACCACAACTTCTTCATTTTTCTTTGCTAAAGCCATCATCTGACCAAAATTCATCTCATATCTCTTTGAGAGGTCCTCTATTTTTGCTAGATTCATGAAATACACCTGAGTCATGAGCTGTGCAATCTCAGTGTCACTAGTATTCTGCAAATTCCAAACCATTCTATCAGCTCTTTTTTCTTCCCTTATGGTCATAACCAAAGGTTTTTGTGTAGTAGGGGCCAAAGACCAAATGGCTAAAGTCTTAGACTTAGGAACAAATCTTGACCCTTTCAATACCTCATCAATTTCAATCTCTGTTTTCTTCAGAGGGTCTTCTTGCCTTTTGATTTGATCTATAATAAAAGTGGACTACAAGTCCCAATCAGACATTAACAATACCCCACTATTTTGTACCAACAATCTGGCTTTCTCCACAGTAATGAATTCACTCTCAGGATCATAATCCTGGAGTGTCTTCACAATATCCTCATTTTTTTTGTCTCACCCTTCACCTGTGATGATGCTTTGCCTTAAATATTTTTGCTTCATTTTGATCAAGAAGCTCTTGAATTCTTCAGATTTTATGAATTTATCATCTTTCATGAATTCATTGGCCATCATCACTCTCTTGCCAGCTTCTCCAAATAGCACCATTTGAGTATCCCAATGACCTTCAACTTGTGGCTCTTTTTGTATTTGACTTTTTAACTTCCTGAAGTATTTGCCATGCTCTGTTATCACAACTTTGGCCATACTCTTCCTGTCCTGCACCATTTTGTGCTTTGTTTTCTATTTCTTCTTGGGTGGCTCTCTAGTAGAAGTAGCCTCTTCACCAACCTCCTATTCTTCTTGATGCTGTTCTTCCTGTTGTTCCAAATTCTCCTATTCATGTAATGCAACAGCAAAAGGAGATCCTTGGGATTGTGCATCTTCAGCACTGAACTATGGTATTTGTGCCATCAATGTATCATATGACTTAAGCATTTCTTCCATTCTTTGAAAGTATGGGAGGTCAGGGAAAAAACTAGAAAAAGTTTTGTTTGATTCATTCCAATCAGCTTCTTCCCTAAGAAGGTCTTTCCATTTTCTTCTCCTCTCTTGGAATTCAGCTTTATCCAACTTGTTCCTCACAATGTCTTCATCATCCAGTGGCTCATGATCTCTGATTTCTTGCCAAGGAGTCATAGACTTCAAGGCTATTTTTATAAATTGTTCTGGATCACAAAACCTGACAACTGTTGTGGACATTCTATACTGCTTCAGGAAATCATTTATCAGATCAAAAACTCTCTTCCCAAAAGAGAAATTAAAACCCACCCATAAACTAGGGATAAAAGTACCCTTTTTATGTCCATCTAAAAACTCTTTATCCACCCAGGTAATTTGCCAAATGAACTCTAAAAAAGCAACCCTAAGAGGAAAAAACTTAGGGAGAATATGAGGTGGTTGTGAACAATGATATACCCTTATGAAAGTAACTTGGTCAAAGAAGAAAAAATCACCCCAGTTATGAGTAATTGGCCAATTTTGAAAAAATTGTAAAGGTCTTAAAACTCTTCTAACCTCAATTGGAAATCTCTCCCTATTTGTTCCCAATAAATCAAAAATTGGATCCACAATCCAATTACAAAAACATACAAAATATGAATTCACAGATGAGCTATCCCATACCTGGGTCAACCTTTGGATTGGAATAGTGACACCATACTCTGAATCAAACAATTCGAGTTATTTATCCATGGACTCCCTATTATAATAGAGAATCATAAACATTAAATGTGAGTAATGTTTAAAAGTTGGTACAGGGGAATCTGACTATATTTCCACCAATGTAGCATGTATAGCCTCAACTATGTAACCCACATAATCATAATTTGTGTTGACTTCTGGATGCTGGATATTCTTAGCCATCATAAGCACATCTCGGGGGATAGTAGAATCTCCATCAAAACCTAATATTCTGGTTAAGCCATATACTGTGCATTTTATATAATGGTGGAAGAGGGACAAATCAAAAGGAGGTTTAAGATTGTCTGGGACTTTCACCAAATTTCTATCTACCCTGGGCATGAATCTGGGCATATCAAACTTCTTGATCAATTTCTCCCTCTTTTTGTAATCTGCATGTATCTTCTCCAAGTCAATTTCTGTGCATAATGCACCAGTGATTCCAAGGACTTCTACTACTGATCTTCTGTCTATGGATACTAGGGTCTCTTTGTTTTTCTTTCTAATTACCCTAGCTACTGGGCAATAATTGTTAGCTAGTTCCCTTATAAGGCCTATATCAATATAGACATCAGGCACAATTAACTTTGCCATGTTTAGTTCCCAAGGATTACAAATAGGAACTACTTTAACCCTGTTATTCCAGAAATAATGGAAAAGAGTATTACTGGAGAAATTGGGAGTAACATGATTTCTGTACTGACACCATCTATCCTTCCATTAATCCCAATTGGCGCTGTTTGTATTCAACATCCTGGGTAACAACTCAATAAATTATTCCACATACTTTTTTACTGCAAATTTCTTCTTCTCTGACCCTTGTGAGGCTGCACTAGTAGTAGCTTGACTCATCTTCTCTCTCAGAATGCAATCTCAAGAAATGAACTTTGCTGGTTTCTCAGAAATTCTCAAAGGCAAAAACAAAAGCTGTACAGAAAACAAGCTCAATCATTCATATATATAGCCATCACATTGGCGTCTTTTCCTCTTGAATACAAATTCTCACACTTGTAGTGTCATACAATCATCTTTCTAAACTAATGCTGCCATTAATTCACACTCCATCCTTGCTGGAACATAGTACGCACTTTTTACCTTTTTGCATTCATAGCCCGGGAATGAACCACTTGTCAACTTGTCGGTCACTCATTGTACGAGACTTGTATTCAAAAATGTCCTTGCGAGTGAACGATAAAAACCCTTCATTACAAACAGTCGCACACTCGTGGCCTTTCTTTGCCTGGATTTGTATCTTTCGCGACTGAGTGATGACCTAAATAGAAACTTGATCATTTTAATAATCGCAAACTCGCTATCCCTGTATTTGTTACATTTACATCTGTGCGAATGAGTGGTGACATACTTCCTTTCATCAGTCGCGGGCTCGCTTCTTGACATTTCACTTTCTTCAAACCTACGTGAGTGAGCGAGTACAAATCCATTGCTCTAGCTTTTTTTGGTCGCGTACTCGCTAGCCTCTATCTCATCATGTTTGAAACTGAGCGAGTGAGCGATGATTAGAATTGATCATGCATTATCTTCCTCTTGCACACTCGCCATGCCCTTTTAATCTATTCTCTTACCTTCACGAGCGAGCGATGATCCATATTACCCATAATTGCGTACTCATGCATTGAAATTTTTTGCGAGTGAATCCTCTGCGAGTGAGCGAGTATCTTTCAATAATCCTTCAGCAGTTCACCAGTCGCATACTCGCTGACCCCTTTTGATCTGACTTTGTTTATTAGCGACTGAGCGACAACTTGTCCTTTCTCTTCATCACGCACTCGCGAGCCCAAAAACTTAGACATCAAATCATTGGCGAGTGAATGATAATGAATGTGATCTTTTAGTCGCATACTCGCGCTCCTCAGAACCTTGAAAGCTTCCAGCGCGACTGAGCGACAAGAAATACTTAATCACCCAATAATACTGCATCGCCTACTCGCACAACAAAAAACACATTAGTTAAAACTTCAGTGAGTGAGCGACCAACCTGACTTCATAATGCTTGCTCAGTCACAGACCTAAATGTTCATGACTTACAACCTCGACTGCACGATGTGCTAAAAATAACCGCTTGCTTACTCGTTGAGCCAAATCAAAACAACTTAAAACCTTCGCGATTGCACGACAAACAACAAATCTCATAACGTCCCGCAGTCGCGGATAAAAGACTTGACTCCTTAATACATATTGCGATTGCGCGTTGAATTTTTTTACCACCATGTCGCTCACTCACTGAAATTTTTTACCTAACTCAAACATGACCGCGATTGCGCGATGACAAACCAAATGATGACTCGCTCACTCGCAGACTCAAAAGACCACTGAAAAAGAAAAGTGCGACTGCGTGATTAACCTTAATATAAGACAAACCGAAAGCTTAACCAATTTTGAACCCTTTTCAAAAAGTAAAGACATAGATTTGAACCAGAAAATGCGGGAACAAGGCCAAGGTTTGAAAACTAACAATTTTCTATATACAGTGCTAACAGGTTGCATAATATTTTCAACTATAATTCTTCAAAGGATTTGAGCGCGGTAAATATTTTTTTGATATGAGAGGGATTGTGAAACTTAGGTTAGTTGCATTCATGGGCCATGATAATATAAGAATTTGAAGTTAATTGAAAGGAGATTGTAAAGAATAATCTCTCAATACGTCTCAATGATATCTTCCAAATCTTCCAAATTTGTTTTTGTCTATTGCCAGAGAGGGTACTGGGCCAACTAATCCCCATGTGTTGATGTTTGTAGATTCTAGGCATGCAGATAAGCAGTGATAATTGTATTCTCTTATGGATTAGTGGAGCATAAATATAATTATAGATTTTAAATATAATGATTTTTTTTTGAGAATGACAATAAAAGCCAAACATTATTTAAATTGGAATTGAAGAGTATTTACATTGTAATATTGCTATGAGGATTCAACTGTGTAGTTTTTTGAGTCAAACACATTGACCCATGTTTCATGAGTAGTGGTTCACACGAACTCATCTCTCATGAGAATGAATGGACCACTTAGCACTCATTGGATCGAGTATTTACATTTCAATGAATATTTAATCAAATAATTTAATGCTTTCTAGAGTGTCAATATTCTTTCTTTCCTTACTTCAGAAAGGTGTAAATTATTTCTTTATTGTAAGGCATGAAGCTTGAAGATAGTTCTAAAGATGACTAACAATAGTAACATTTTTATAGTTAATTAATTTTTGATAGTTTTTTTTAATAACGAGTTTAGCAATTTATTTATATTTATGAATGTTAAATATTAAAAAATGTTCATATGGAGAAACGTATTATACTCATTAATGAGTTGAAGAATGTCTTTTTTCATTTTAATAATTTTAGCTATTTTTCTTTATAATAA
Source organism: Thuja plicata (assembly GCA_018584345.1). Lineage (NCBI taxonomy): Eukaryota > Viridiplantae > Streptophyta > Pinopsida > Cupressales > Cupressaceae > Thuja > Thuja plicata. The sequence goes on along the minus strand of MU225089.1, from coordinate 183,380 downwards.
GATTTTTATTTTTAAATTGTAACTATTTTATCATATTAAAAATTATATTGTATTATAGAGATAGTTTTACCATGCGAACAATGGCTATGCCTTTAGCAAAAAAATAGGTTGATTTTTTTTTTATGAAAACAAAATATGTGAATTCCAGGATTCTAGAATCCATCTCTGCATTTTCAGATGGGGGTAGGGCTCCCCCTCCTCACCCCATAAATGAGGACACCAGATGGAAAATGGCCTACTCGAGAAAGGAAAGAAGATGACGAAGTCAGGAGGCTGAGCATAAAATTGGGCGAGATAGCTTGAAAGATCTTCCTCCCCGTGCTTCGGGCGTCTTGCGACCTTCCTCAGGAAATGGATTTGAGCATGGTCAATTCACGACTGGTAACAATCGCTTCCATAATCTGCATTCATTAGAGGAGGGTTCCTTAAAACCTGACCCCAAGAGAAACAATTTCCTCAAACCCTACCCCCGCATTGAGAATTTGGGTTGGGGCATTAACCAAAATAGAAGGAACTTTAAAATCCCCCAACAACAGTTTAAGTGAAGGAGGGAAGAAATTAATAAGACATCACAAAATTGGTAGAAGGATTGTAATTCTACCATTCCGAGAGATCGACAATAGCCAAAGGTACATACACTTCCTTTACAAACCCTCGGCGACAAGATTACATTGGAAATTAGCAGCGGAACCATAGAAAGAACACAAGCTCACTGGAAAAAAATTGGAGTCTTCACCTGTTGGTGTGGTTTTGGAATTCATGTAGAAGAAGTGGAAGAATGGTTTCGGTTAGCCCTCAACAACAAGGTAGGTATTGTTGCAATTCTCTCTAGAGACTTCTTCTATGTTGATTGTAATAGTATTAATCTCAAGAATGAACTTTTAAAGGGCTTCATGACTAAATTTATAGGGTTCCATTTTGAAATTTTGGATTGGAGACCTCTTTTTGACCCTTCTAGATTAAAATCCTTCAAGGTGGATAGAGTTATCCTTCTACCAACCTATAGGTAGCACTTTTCAACAAAGAAACCATTATATTGATAGGGAATCAACTAGGAAATTTTATAGGGTTTGAAGAATTACTAATTCCATATTCTAGTTGTGTCATTTTAGTAAACATGGATATAAACATAAGTAATCTAAAACAAATGGAAATCAAATTGCAAAATCAGACCTTCATCATGAAACCTACGTTTTATAAGAGATCGATTCAAGACTAGGAGTGGAAGAATAGTTAGAAAGATCAAATAAAATGGTATCCTAGGCCCTAGACAAGATTTAGGATATTCACATCAAGTTAAATGAAATCAAAGGAGGATTTACGATTGAAACAGAGGAAGCTATGGAGGAAGGAGAAATTAGAGACAACCAAGAGGTTGATCCTTTGATCCTGAATTCAAATAGTTGTCAGATCATTGGGGAAGAAACAATAGGAGAAAATGACAAGATGGTAGAAAATGAGAGTATGAAAAGCAAGGTGTCTCTATTCAATGAGATGGGGAAGGAAATTATAGACACACAAGAAACATAGCCAAATTTCTTCGAGGGAACAACACATGAGGGTGACTTGGAAGGAAAAAAAAAAATTATGCAAGACACAAAGGGGAATGAGGAGGGAAATAGTGAGGATAGGAGAAATTAGAGTAAGGATGAAGATAAACAACAAGATAGAGATCAAGAAGGAACTAATCAAGATAATGTGGAGCAAGAGAAACAAGTAGAGAAGGAAGTAAATCTTATAGCTAATCACTTAGTGAAATGATGGTGGTGTTGATGAAATTTTCTTGGATGAGATCTATGATAAGGAGGAACTTGAGATGCAAAGAAAATATATTATTGAGGGTATTTAGGATGCAAACAGACACATGGAGTTCTTGGATTAAGAGGAAATGATGGTCAATTTAAACAATATGGAGAAACATGACCCTGAAACCCTCGGGATTTCATTTACAAAGGAGTGAAAAGACTACCCAGACCATGCTAAACATAATAGAAAGAGAGGGAGAAAATTGTTAATTGAGTTAAGGATGAAGGATGGGGAGGAAACATGACAAACAAAGATAACATCAATGCTTAATGTAGGGAAGGGGAAGTTCCTTCCCAATGATCCATGAAGATCCTTACATGGAATGTTAGGGGCATGAATGCCCCATAACAAGCAGTGAATTATTAAGCATTGCATTACTAATAGTAAAGCTGACATAATCACGATCCAAGAGACTAAAACGGATTAAAAATTAATAGATTCCTTTAGGAAGAAATTAGGATTTAGGAAGTTGGAAGATACCCCAAATATTGGAGCCTTAGGAGGCTTAGCCATTATTTGGGATCCAAGAAACACTATGTTTTTCTATTTTAGAGAGGAGACAAAATTGGATGAGTGGGCAGGTTAGTAGTTTTAAAAAAAAACTGAACTTTAACCTCGTTAATGTTTATGGACCTATTCAGAATAAAGATAAAGCCCAGGTCTGTATATAAATTGAAACTTTCTTAATGAATAATCTAAACCAGGTGAGTATCATAGGAGAGGACTTCAATGCCATTATCAAGAGCACAAATAATGGGGAAGAAGCAAAAAATTATCAACAACAATAATGGACTTCATAGATTGGGGCAAATAGAAACTCTCTATTAGAAATCAGGACAGGAGATAAATCTTTCACTTGGAACAATAAGATAACATGATTCAATAATATTGCTGAAAAACTAGATAGATTCTTCCTATTTGGAGGATTGATGAATTTTAATCACACCATGGAAGCATAAATTCTTCCAATATTCGGTTCAGATCATTACCTGGTTCAATTAAAGATCCTAGAAGAAACAAACCCAAAGAATTGCCCTTTCAAATTTGAATAGATGTGGTTGAAAGATGCTAATATCCTAAGGATATTGGAACAATGGTGGAAAGAGATTGAAGTATCAGGATAAAAAATGTACATAGTAACTAACAAGTTAAAGGTAATCAAACAAAACCTTCAAAAATGGAATTCAGATCAATTTGGTAACATCTTCAAAAAAAAGTTATCAATGGAGGAAAAATTAAAAGAAGTCAACTCTCAAGTGATGGCAAAGGGGATGGATGAATCACTCTTTCTAAGAGAAAAATGAATTATTAAGGGAATACAAAGACATACTAGCCAAGGAAGAATTTTTTTGGAGATAGAAATCAAGGGAAACATGGCTGGAAGAAGGGGACAAAAACACTAAGTTTTTTCATAACAACACCAAGCAAAGAAGGGGAGTGAATAGAATATCAAGTATCAAGAATTGTCAAGGGATTAGTCTGGAGGACCCAAAATAAGTGGCAAGGGAAGCAGTCATATAATTTGAAGATACTCTCAACAACAAGGAAGGATCTAATCTAGAAGGTCATAATAATATAATTAATAATATACCAAAAATTATCACAAGGATCATATTAAAATCTTTTTAGGTAAATTCACCAATGAGGAAGTTAGAACGATATTAATGCAAATGAACCCAAACAAAGCCCCAGGACCGGATGGATTCCCATCTTGCTTCTTCCAAAAGTGATGGGACTTGATAGGAAACGATTAGGGTGCATTCTGAAAGAAGTCAACAACACCTTTCTAACTTTAATTGCCAAGAAAGACAAACCAGAAAACTTTAATGACTTTAGACCAATATCCCTTTGCAATACCCTTTATAAATTACTTACCAAAACTATAGCCAATAGACTACAAAAGCTATTACCCCTCTTGATTAGCAAAGAACAGACTAGCTTTGTGCCAGGGAGATCAATCTACAATGGAGTAATAATAGCACAGGAAGCCATTCACTCTGTCCAAACAAATAAAGAACCAATTATGTTTATTAAATTAGATATTAAAAAGCTTACGATATGGTTGATTGGAAATTTCTCTGCAAATGTCAGGAGGCATTTGGCTTTGTCAAGTCCTAGATAAACCTTATTTTTGAATGCATCTCATCTCCCAAGTTCTCAGTCTTGATTAATGGGACCCCTGAAGGTTTTTTTAAGATCTCTAGGGGTTTAAGACAGGGGACCCTATCTCTCCTTTTTTGTTTATCATCATGGCAGGAAGCCCTTGGGAGATCTATACCAAAAGCTAGGGAAGAAGGAAGAATCAAAGGTATAAGCATAATTGGAGACATGGACCCAATCACCCATCAACAATTTGTTGATGAAAATATGATCTACAGGCAAGGGGAGATAAGAGAAGCCAAGGAATTCAAGGAAGTCTTAGACTCTTATACAATAGCCTCAGGATATAAAATCAACATGCAAAAATCAGAAATTTTCCTATTCAACACATATGTCAAAACAAAACAAAAAATTTACTCTCAACTTTACACAAGGAAAGTTCCCCTATAAAATTCTTAGGTCTCCCTCTAGATAAGGGATGTAGATCATCCAACTTATGGGACAATACGATAGAAAAAATAAAAAAAGAATTGACACTTGGAAAGACAAATGGCTATCTTCAGCAGACAGAGCAAGTATGGTTAAATCAATACTATCTAATATACCAATTTATCAATTATCTTGCATCAACCTACTGGTTAAAAAAGAGAGGAATTAAAAAAACACCTTAGAACCTTCTTTTGGAAAGGTGTTGGAGAGAAGAAGAAAATATCTCTAGTATCATGGGATAAGGTTTTTTGACCTAAGGAGGATGGATGAGATGGCCTCAAGAACATTCGGGAACAAGGAAAGGCCCTTGGAGAAAATTTGGTATGGAGAATGTTCATAAATCCTCACTTAAAATGGGCTAATATTTTGATTTACAAATACCTGAATAGCATAAACCTCCTCAATATCTTTAGAGAAACATCCCCCTGAAAGGATCCCACATTTGGAACTTTATGTTAGACTGTAGAAGTGTTATCATGGAGAAACTCACTTGTAGTCTAGGAACTGGGGAGGAAGCTCTATTTTTGTTTGACTCTTAGGGGGGTTACAAGGCTATTGAAAAAATACATGATTTTGGAGCAACTAGAGCCCTCTTTGAATCTTGTTGGGGATTGCATGTAAAATACTACATGAACTTTACAAATGAGGGGAAAGGTTGGAAGTGGTAGGAACTTGGCAGCTTAGAAATACTAGTTGATGAAAAGGAGAAACTAATGGAGATTCTCAACAATAGAAGTCTGACATTCAACACTAATAAAGATCTGCAAATTTGGGATGGATCAAAGAATGGTGAATACAACACAAAGGATGGGTACAATTTCATTATGAGAAAACATCTGAGGCCCAAGAATGAATTACCAATGAAACTTTGTTGGGATAAAAACTGCCTGTCAAAGGCATGTACCTTTACTTGGTTGGCCCTTCAAAATAGGTTACTCACGACTGCTAGGTTCAGGAGGATGGGGTTTGAAGTTCCTAGTAGGTGCCCATTGTGTGAAGAAAATGAAGAAGATGTTGATCACCTTTTTCTAAATTGAAAATTTTCTAACTAGTGCTGTGGATGGCTAAGAAACAAGATTGGCTGGTCCTTTGCCTTTCCTAACACAATTCTAGGAATAATCCATGCATGACCTATTATTAAAAAAGGCTACCTATATGAGGGACTCTGGATCACTTCCCCCTCAATAATGATGTGGGAACTCTAGAAGGAAAGGAATAGACGTATTTTTAGAGAAGAAAGAATGGACTGTAAACAAATCATTAACAAAATTGAAACAACAATCATAGAAACATTGACCAGTAGAATAAGAAACCAACAAAGGAAAGAAGCAAAGATGTCTCAATGGGATGAAAAAATGAAGGAGAGATGGATAAGGCTCATTATACTCCCTTTTGTGGGCTCGGGAGAAAAAGAAAACATTAGCAAATGGGCTGAATGTCTTTGGACACCACCTAAAAAAGGTTGGTTTAAGTTGAATTTTGATGGTGCCTCCAGAGGTAACCCTAGAACCACAAGAATTGGATGCTGTGTTGACAACAATGAGGGGGAAGAGATTGCTAGAAGAGCCCTACCATTAGGGAAAGAGACAAACAATTGGGTGGAGATTATGGCCTTGGTGGAAGGTTTGAATATAAGAAAAGATATGGGGACAGAGAAGTTGGAAACTGAGCGAGACTCAACAATTATCATTAACACCATTAGAAAAGGCTCTATGCCAAATTGGAGCCTGAACAGTCTACTATATAAAGCTTTGTTACTATGCAAATCATTTAAAAAAACAATGGTCAACCACATCTTTAGGGAGGGAAATACAAGAGCAGACGAATTGCCGTGTTGATGGACTAATAATCTCTTAATCTAATTCTAGGAGTATTATTTCAAGTCCCTTTACTCTCTAGAAAAGGACTCTTGGAGTAAATTAATTTAACGAAATCCTTTTCAGAATTCTCTATATGAGATAGACTTATTTCCTAATGTGACTCCCAATTATACCCCAATAAGTAATCATTTTAAGTTAAGGCCTCACATTTATTCTTTATTGCCCTCTAATCATCTTTCCTCAAGATTGTCTCGCACTAAAACTTAGAAAATCTTGCCACCACATGGGCCATAATTATGTATATGTGTCTACGTCTACAGGAGTGGCTGACAAGGTACTTACCTTAATTCTGAATTGATCTTTTGCACGATTCTATGGGCTTAGAAGTTCATGAAATCATGACTCACTAATTTCCCCTCACTTTTCGTATCGAAGTCATGATGCCACAATGTCACCTACCTTGACCCTAATCCTTTTCTTATAAATTCCCCCTCGGTTTATGATAGTCCTCCATAACTACATATATTTCTCCACTTGAGAGATCTCTCAGAGCTTAGCCATAGATACTCCTATATGACTCTTTGGAAAGCAACGCCAAACAAAGGTACTCGACATCATAATAGTAGAGCGTATGTGAGGTATCCTAAAATTTACTTATAAATTAGTTATAGGGGTTGTCATGAAAATGTTTGGGGATGAATACATTTACAACATTGATAGAACAAGGGTCAATTAAGACATAACTACTATGTTCCTGGCTCTTACTATGTTCTTCGAAAGAGATAAAAATATAACCAAAGACCTCTGAAAGAATCTTTTCACAGGAGATACTAGGGCTCTAGAGAACATAGATGACTCTCTAATGATTCCAAAAGCTAGGAATTATGACAAGACAATACTAGAGGAAAAACCAGTCTCGAAATACCCTATCCTCTTGGTAGAAAATTGGGAAAAATTTGAAGAAAGGGTTGATAGTATAGCTCACAATCTAAACTTTCTCCTATGGATTTTCCACATTAAAAATCCATAAAGCAGAGGTTGGTTTGAAAAGTACATTACAGAAGAAGGTATCCAAGGCTTCGAAGAAGTAGTTGAAGCAGCTGATGAAGATCCTGCTCTTGGGGAAGGCAAGGATTTTGGGAAGAAATGCAATGAAGAAGACAGATAAGGAAAGAAAAGATCTGGCATTGTGGATGAGGTGGGACCAAGTAATGGGCCCAGGGATAAAAAGGGAAAGGGAATAGTTAGACTAGGAATATTTTGCAGTTGGGTAGCTAGATAAGAAATAGAAGAATCTCTAAGGTTTTGATGCCTCTGTTACAAATTATCTTTTAAACTCTCAATGCTATGATACTTATAGGGTAATTTACTAAGCTTGCTTGTGGAACTCTGCTAAAAATCAGATACTTACACTTGTTTTTAATGTTATCATGGACAATGCTAGATATATGCTTACTGTCAAATTTTAACGGAGCTTGATAATGTAGAAATCTGTATTAGATGCATATTTCATTTTATTAGCTAGAGTACAGGAGATCAAGGTGAATGAATGTTTACCTATAAGCTAACTTATGTGATTAATATGCATTTAGCGAGGTTTACTCTATGGGTGTGTTTTGGAGGATATGGAACTGTCACTAGTAAATTTTAGCCCTATTTTTGATGATGATTTGTCAAAATTTAGATACCAATTGGTCTACAAAATGACCACTACTATCGTAGGTATTTTTTCATCGATATTACGTCACACTAAACCTTCGTCATTATTTTGACACATGTAGGGTTGATTTATCGACGGAAGATGTGTTGAAATGTTTGGTCCAGCCTGGACCCTGCTTTCCACCGAGGCTACCAATGTCAGTCTAAATGTCGATGAACTCTGCTCGATTAAGGCGTCAAGAGTATAGCATCGGTGTTGAAAAGCTAAGTGCCTTGTGTCAAAATGGCAATGAACAATGGTTGATCATGTCCTTGATTGTATAGCATTGATGTCTATATGCTAAGTGCCTTGTGTCGAAATGACGATGAACTCTGCTCGATTAAGGCGTTGAGAGTATAGCATCAGTGCCAAAATGCTAAGTGCCTTGTGTCAAAATGGCGATGAACAATGGTTGATCATGTCATCAATTGTATAGCATCGACATAGATATGCTAAGTGCCTTGTGTCAAAATGGCGACGAACAATGGTTGATCATGTCGTCGGTTGTATAGCATCGGTGTCGATATGCTAAGTGCCTTGTGTCGAAATGGCGATGAACAATGGTTGATCATGTCATCGATTGTATAGCATCGGTGTCGATATGCTAAGTGCCTTGTGTCAAAATGGCGACGAACAATGGTTGATCATGTCGTCGATTGTATAGCATCAGCGTCGATATGCTAAGTGCCTCGTGTCGAAATGGCAATGAACAATGGTTGATCATGTTGTCGATTGTATAGCATCAACGTCGATATGCTAAGTGCCTTGTGTCGAAATGGCGATGAACAATGGTTGATCATGTCGTCGATTGTATATAATCAACGTCGATATGCTAAGTGCCTTGTGTCAAAATTTTGACAGCCTGTGCCTTTTTTTAAAAAAAAATTTATATATTAACATGACAATGTGAATCAAATTTAAAAGTAATTTATGTTCGTTTTGCCTTTGGCCTCTGTTTCACCTTGATGTCCTTGTTTCTTTGATGTCCTTATTTTCTCTTGTTAAAATAGTCATGGTGTACTGCAAGTGATAAGCCAATTTCAATAAATAAATCTATTTCAGATCCTTGTGAAACACTTTTCTAGATTGTAATATTGCAAATTTTAGCATGTCATTTTGGTTGATTTGAGTGTTGCAACTGTGGTTAGTCAACCAGTGTCACATTAATTGAAACTGCCAAACCATCTATCGATAATGTGTACCTAACATATTTGCCAGCCATAATAGAACTGTTGCCCACTTGTAAATCAACATTTTGAATCTTAGATACTAGTATGCAATAGTCTATACAAACACATGATCTCCTAGTGCCTAAGTACTTTTTTAAGTCTTGAAAATCTACAATTATTTGTGGTATATTGAGAGCATGGGAATCAATGATATGCCCATGTTATAAACAAGAAACTCTTTGCAAGGTGACAAGTTGTCTTATCAACCAAATTTATGTTCTATTGAAAATTTTTCAAATTAAAATAATTTGATCTTAGAAAGCCTTACTTAAGATGGATTCTAATTTTTCAAAAAAATAAAAAGTAATAAAAAAAAAAGCTTCATTGTAGGGTCTGCCCTCAATCATATGGGAATTAAATCATGTTTATACATTCTAAAATATCCTTGATTCTTTGACATACCTATGTGTTTACCATCACATGCTAAAAAGTTATGGTCCGTGTCTTTTAAGTGTTATCTTAGTTTGGGATAATAAATATAGTATTACTCAATGAAATGTTTGTTTTAAGAAACTTGATAATTATTTTTAAACTATAATGGCATAAAAGATTTCAAACAAAAAATTATAGACAACTCTAAAATAGAGCAACAATCTATATGGTGGCCTAAAAATATGATAGAAAATTGATGAAAATGGAGATGGAATCAATGTTAATCTCTCTATTATATGAATGACAAAAAAAATTAAAAATGACTAACAAAATCTTGGGGCCATTTAAAATCTTTTAAAAATGTTTGTCATATAAA
>MU225089.1:68940-86819 GCA_018584345.1 Thuja plicata | reverse complement strand
TATATATATATATATAATTAGAATATATTTATTATATGGACTCTTAAAATTAATGCATTCTTGTATAAACATGAATTTCTCATGAATGAACTTAATTGGATTTATACTAACATTGTTCATCTAAACTAAAATTGGATACCATAGAGGATGGATTGTATGTTCATTAGAGATGGGATTCCTAAGACAATATAGATACCATATAGAATGAATTGTACGCTCATTAGAGATGGGATTCCTAAAATGATGATATTGGATGCCATAGAGGATGAATCTTATATTCATTAGAGATGAGATTAAGGAATGATGATATTGAATACCATAGAGGATGGATTGTACGTTCATTAGAGATGGGATTCCTAAGACAATATGGATACCATATAGAATGAATTGTACATTCATTAGATATGGGATTCCAAAAATGATGATATCGGATACCATAGATGATGAATATTATATTCATTAGAGATGGGATTCCTGTATCTGAAAAAGGGGGCTAGAGGAGACTATCACGGTTTTCCTAGTCTCAGTGTATATGCCCAATAAGGCAGGTTTGGATACCATATAAAATGAATTCTATATTCATTAGAGATGGATTCCTATCTGAAGGGGGTTAGAGGAAATTATTATAGTTTCCCTAGTCTTGAGATTATTATAATCTCATATAGGCAGTATATACACTGATAGCCAGTCATATGCATATGTGTAGGCTTGGAAAACGGTGTCTGTATCTAAGAGAACCTAGAAGCAGTGCTCTGTGGAAAGACAATCAATAGCCTGATTGCTTAGAGTGGACCTTATATCCCTCCAGTTGAGAATCGGGAATTCTATGAAGCCTGACCTAGAGGCAATTCCTAGGGTCAAATTCCCCTTACTAACTTAGAATAGAGTAAGTGTCATATAAATGTTGGATAATATTTTGTACTAACGCCGGTTTTGCAGGGAATTATATAAGGAAAATAACTAGGGACAATACAAAAGCAACAACATGAAGGATTTGTGCAAGTGATTTCAACATTGTAGGAAGCAAGAGCTTGCAAGAAGTGTAAACCTCCAGTCATGCTTCCATTTTTCATTTTTTTTTATCAAAACTTAAGCTTCAAATAGTCTGATTTTTTTTTATTTTTTATTTTTTGCATTGTTTTAGTTCATTGCATTCTAAAATCTCAAAAACAACCACAATGAGCAGTAGTGAGGGTAGTAGTAGTGGTGAAGAACATGTGGGTAGTCAAACTCAAACTCAAAATGATAGTGTTGAGGCTAGTAGTGCGCAACAACAAATTGATGTGTTTAAGTGCCCTTCAACAATCATGAACAAATATGCAAGGGGCCATTTGAACAAGAAAAAACCTCTTCTCCAATATGTTACACTAAGGGGTGAAAAGAAAAGAAAAATGCAAGAGGGACTAGTGTGTGGGATTGTCACGTTTGCAATGATGATTTTAGGGGCAGCTATACAAGGGTAAAGTCACTTTTTGGGTATTGCGTGAAATGGGGTTATAGCTTGTCCTAGTTTAACTGATGAGGAGAGAATAGAGTGTCAAAGATTGCACTTGGAGGCTGAAATGGGGAAACAATGTTTGACAACGTCATCACCTTCTTTATCTACTACAACTGCACACTCACAGTCATCTAGGCCTATGTCATCCACCATTGGTACTAGTTGTAGCCCTATTGAGACAAGAGGAAAGAGGAAGATGAGTGGTGGTGAGAAGGGATCAGTTGAAAGTATGTTTAATGCATAAGCAAAGAAAATTACAAAGTCATCCATTGGTTGATTTTTTCTAGCAAATGGTATCGCATTTCATGTGTCTCGTTCCACTTATTTCAAACAAATGATGAAAGATATAACCACTATGGGTCCCTCATTCATACCCCATGGTGATCATAAGCTACGAACTACCATCCTAGACAAAGAGTACTCCAAGATTAATGCTTTGTTTGAGGATATGAGACACACTTGGGTGAGGTCTGGTTGCTCTATTGTGATGGATGGGTAGACCGATGTTAGACATCAGTCACTCATCAATATCATTGTCACATCCCCTGCTGGTTCTTATTTTCTGAAAGCCATAGATTGTTCAGGGAAGCGTAAGGATGCAGAGTTCCAGTTCACCATTTTGAGAGATGTCATCGAGGAGGTTGGGTCGGCTAATATAGTACAAGTGATCACAGATTCAACACGTGTGTGCAAATCAACTGGTTTGATGGTGGGGGGTGCTTACAAGCACATCTTTTGGACCCCTTGTTGTGTTCATGCATTGAACAATGCATTAAAAGACATAGGGATGATAGATTGGGTGAAGCAAGTGGTGACACAAGCTAGAGGGGTTCAAATGTTCATTTGCAACCACCACACTTTACTTTCTCTTTTTAGGTCCTTCTCAAAGAAGGAGTTCCTCAAACCACCTGAGACAAGGTATGCCAATTTGAATTACAATTTAGTTTACTTCATTTTATTAAATTACTAAATTATTTTTATTAATGTTTTTGAAATAAAGAGCAGCAAGAGGGTGATGACCCGAGGTACAATAGGAGAACAGGAAAGAAACAACCAAAACAAGGGGGCTGACCCTAAACAACAACAAGGCTCATCAACAGGATAACAAGCCATCAACAACACAAAGTCAGCACGAGAGGTGTTATCAAGAAAAGAACAAAACAACAAAGCACTAAGGCTTTTGCCCAAAAGGAATGGGTCAAGCTCACTTCACAAGAGAGGTGAGGCGAGAGTCCAATCTCCGCCGATGGACAACGGTCCAAGAAATACAATCATTAGGATCCCCCACAAAAGAAGCACCACCAGGACAACAAGGAGTACTGCTAGCGGAATGTGGAAGAGGCAGAGCCCTGTCAGCAGAAACCATAGCATAGACAAAGGGAGAGGGAGAGGGAGAGGGAGTGGATGTGTCCGCAAGGCCAGAGGAGAAAGCAATAGGAGGACCAACATCAAGGGAAGCCTTAGGGGCAAGAAGTGGAGACTCCCCTCAAGACAGAGCACGAACCGCTACAGGAGCACCAACAAGACTATTAGCAAGGGCACCAGCATCATCAGCAAACAACGTATCCTCGGAGGAGGACTCAGAGAGGGAGTTAGCAGAATGAACCGCCAGATGATCAAAATTTCCAGCCTTCCACCAAGTAGTAGAACCAATGCGACGCAGGAGGGCACAAATGGTGGCCAAGTGACTAGTAGAAAAGCAGCGACAACAACGGAAAGGGAGGCCCTCAAAATCAAGCACTTGGGTCCATGGCCTATCCCCAACCATGAGCACCACATCGGCAGGCAGCGGCTGAGAAACATCCAAGTTAACCAAAATACGGGCAAAAGTGGTATGGCCCAGAGTCGTCGTAGGAGGATCTATCTTGAGGAAACGACCAAGGGAGTTCCCAATAGCCTCAAAACAAGACAACTCTCAAAAATGGAGAGGGAGATAAGGGAGGCGAACCCACACTGACCGCAAATTGAACGTTTCAGTGAGTGGGTTGAAGAAGGATGTCTAGGGTTTGGCAGAAAAAGAATGATTTCCCCAAACCCACAACTTGTTCAGAATCAGATCACGGTCTTCGGGAGAAGAAAAGGTTGCAATAAAGAAACCTTTAATACAAGGGTAGATCTCAATATGACTTGAGATAAGAGGCTGCCAGGAGCAGGAAATCCAACCGTGTAGATTTGGGAGAGAGGGCCAAAAGCCAGTAAACCTACCAATACATGTATAACTGTTTTTCAATTACATTGAGTCTTATAATTGTATATATTATAGGTATGCCACCTACTATATCTTGATGGAGAGGATGCTTGAGGTGCATGAAGCTCTCCAATTGATGGTGGTAAATCCAGAGTGGACCCGATGGTCTAATTCTAACTCCTCTGAAGGAAAATCGGTCAAGCAAAAGATCCTTGATGACAATTGGTGGTCCACAATGAAGTAAGTTGTTGATTTTATTTTAAAATTAAAAATAAATGTTAATCTTTTGCTTGTTGATTTTCATATTAAATTAAAATTTCTTATTTTAATTTTTGTTTGCATTTTGCAGATATCTTTGCTCTATCATCTCACCCATCGTAGATGTCATTAGATATGTCGATACAGACTCTCCTAGTCTTGGAGAGATATATAAGACATTTGATAGTATGTTGGGGAGGATAAAAAAAATAATTGCAGCTAAGGATCCTACTTTGGATTTTTATGAGTAACATATTAGGCCTATTGTGACACAGAGGTGGAACGTAATGAATACACCACTTCATATGGCAGCCTATGTTCTAAATTCCAAATGGTATGTAGAAATGGATGGAAGGGTCCCTCCATGTGATGATCCAAAGGTGTTAGATGGCTTCACACAAGTCATTGATAAGATGTATCCAAAGCGGGAGGCTTCCATACTTCACACACAGTTCCTTGACTTTACAAAACTTTGTGGCCCAACAATGAGTAAACCACTAGCAAGGTTGGATAGTCATATTGGCACCGAGAGATCCTATTGGATGGTGGACGTGGCATGGGAGGGATACACCAGAGTTGAAGGTGCTTGCCTCTCGCCTCCTTGCACGAGTTGATAGTTCCTCAGCTGCAGAGAAGAATTGGTATACATATTCTTGTATCCACTCCCTCAAGAGGAATAGACTTACCTCTAGGCGAGCGGAGAAGCTAGTGGTTGTGCATAGTGCTCTTCGACTTCAGGATCGTCAGACTCCAGAGTATAGACAGACTCCAGCTTTACAGTGGGATGTTGATTCTGAAAATGTGGCCCAGATTGATGAGGATGAGACACCACTGGGATTAGTTGGGGTTCCATTGGATGAGGATGCATTTGCAGTGGAGCATGATAATGGCATTGACTCAGAGGACTCTGATTTTGATGCAATGTTGGCAGCAATAGAATAGGTGCAGTAGTGTGCTTAATTTTTCTACATTTTTATTTTTATATTGAACATGAAACTATATGGCAGCACTTTACTACTTTAGCCTTTGGGCATTTTGTATGTGAAACTTATTTTGTTGTTAACATATGCATATTGACAATCAGACAATGAATTGAAATTTCTAAATTATGAATGCATAATAGACTATAGTTAATACATATTGAGTATTAAATCGGTTACTATTTACTAAATGGCATTGAAATGTTGTATGTTAAGGCTCTATGATGTTTAAATGACATGCTTTGTCTATAGTTTCATATGAATGTAATGTATATCTTCAAATTTCCTTATATATTTGAAAAGACGTCCCCTTTACTGTCCCCTGCCATCCCCGAAACCCGTCCTCCCATCCCCTGGTGTCCCCGAAACTCCGGGTAACACAGCAGCCTTCCAAAAATCACTAAGAATTTTTCTGTATTTAAAAACCCTTGCACGACCTTTGAAACCTGCACTTTTTCGATGCCTTAGTCATGCCATTACGGCCTCTGCAATTGTCCTTCCTGCCCATAGATGGTGCGCCCTAGGATAGTAGAAAAACAGAAAGAAAGCCCACAATTTTGAAATTTTCGAGGCAATTTTCAACTTAAAAATGACATAATTTGGAGGTTTTCCTGCGAGGAAATTTTCTATAATTTTGACCTGCAACCCCAATTTTTTTGCATGCAAATGGTGACTTTTTCTGTCCTCTTAACATTTGCTAAAAGCTTAAAATATGCTCACATTTGTTTTCGAATATCCCGGCAACAATTCTTGCCTGCTGCCGACATTTGTAATGAAATTTATGTCCACAACTGTGCCCTAGCAAAGCTTGTGACCCCAACCCACAATCACAATCTCGTCTTCTCGACTTCCCTTTGCACGATCAAACCCCACTGCTGGCTCTAGTATCAATGTTGGTATAAGCAGAAAAATGAGATGAGATAAAATGGTTTGTGCCTGAAAGAGAGATCACAACATTACATAGATATAAAAATGCAGTAAACTACTACCATATTTAATGTTACAGCTACCTTATTCAATGACAATACAATATGGTCATTGAAGAGCTGCAATATCTACTACTAGCTTATTTAATGACCTACATCTAATTACGTAATTTATTACATCATTATTTTAATAATTTGATTACCACATGGACAGGCATCATTGGGTTAACCATTCTAACCTGAATATAGTAGTGCTAAAATTGGTTGGCCTTTAATCATTCTTGTGTTGGAATCTTCGGGGTTGAGAAATATTTTGTAGAATGGTAAATGTTTATTAAAGATGCCTTAGCGCAGATAAGTGTGTATCATCTCTTTTTATTTTTCCCTCCTTGAAAAATTGAAGGTCTGTTAGACAGGGTTGTCCTTTTGCCCTCTATCTCTGAGTTTGTTGTCGAGTCTATTCATTTTTTGTTGAGACATATATCTTGAACCACCTGTTACGGGGTTGAGATTCTATTGTTGATTTGCAATCAGTTGATGATACTTCTATTTTTGCTAAAATAATGACAATAATTTGAGTAATTTAGATAAGGGACTTGATATTTGCTGTATTTAGAGCTGAACTTCTGGCTTAGATTGTGTGTGTTTTTTAGCATGCTAAAAAACACACACAATCTAAGCCAGAGATTCAGCTCTAAATTCAATGGATTGTGGAAATCTGATTGATTTAATTTGCTGTATTGCTTCTGGTTCAAATATTGTAATTCAAAAAATGAATTTTCTGATTCTCAGCTCGAATTGATTGCAAACAAATGGTGGAAATGCTTTGGCCCTAATATGATAGTGACATATTTTGAGATTCTTTTTTCTCTTAATACCTCCATAAAGGACATGTAGGACTGGATAATGGATGAAGTTAATCTGATAATTGTGAAATGGCAAAAGCAACCTTCTCTCTTTGGATGTTTTCTTCCTCTGTTCTTTATTTTGTCTTCAGATTTTTGGTTGAGCAAACTAAATAAGTCGTGTGGCCTCCATGATCCTATGCATGCCTGAAATAAAATATTGCAAAGGATTTGGTCAAATGTTATTGAGCCTATGAAGTCCTTTTTAAGGTGGATACTTTTGTCGAACAAGTTAGTTGTTGGTGTCATATTTTAGTCATGGGTTTAAACATTGTTCTGTTTGTGGTAAAGTTGAAATGTTTAAATTTATTTTCTTTCTTCCTAGAATAAGAGTGCTGATAAGGAGTCAGTTAGCTGGTTTGATATCTTATTCAGTGAAATTGTTAGTTCTTCTCATTTTGATGTCTTTTTCTAAGTTGCGGCTGGTTAAATCTGCTGATATTCTTTGGTTTTTGTAGATTGATAGAAATGATGAGGTTTTCCAAGACAAGAATCAATTGCTCTCCGGATTTTCAAACAAAGTCAACAATTTTTGTGGTGATCAACAATGTGGCTTTGCAAGTGCATATAAGAAGTGGAGACATGAATGACTTTATTGATGTTCATCCCTAGGCCATTGTTAATCTCAGCTCTCATAAGGAAGGCAGCTTGGATAATTTCTCCTTTGATGATATTTGGCATCATCAAAATGATATTGTGTTTTGTTGATATTGATGACACCAGTATTCTAGATCCTATTCATCCTTTTGAGCATCATGAGGACCCTTATCTCTTGAAAGATATTTGGCAGAATAAAGAAACTAACATTCTAGTGGATGACACTGATGCTTTAGCTCCATTTGACTCCGGTCTTCTGAATTTTAAAGCTAAAAATAGGGTTCATCATCCTTTAATTCATGTTGTCCCTGGAGACTACTCTCCAGCTGTTGATGTGTTGCTCATAAGGCCGTTGGTAATCTTAGAAATATTTCTGATGTAGTTGTTGAGGGTGATTTTGCATTTGCTATTAAGCGTACTTCTATTGCTGTTGATGCATCAGTTCCTATGGTGTTCAGGGTGGTGTAAGTAATGGCTTGGATTCTATTATTACTTATTATTTTTTGCCTATCCCAATAGTTCCTATCAGGATGTACCTAGAAGTTCAGGTTCAGGCGTGTATTGATTTTAAAATGAATACTTTGAGAAGGAATGTTGAAATCTTGATAAGGAAAAGGACAGGCCAAGTTCTGCTAAGTGACTGTTCAGGTCGAGTATGTTGCTAATCCAATGCTGAAGGACTCTTTACATTATGATCTTGGTCTGTAATTTGTTTTTTTACTGGTTATAGCCGGTTGATCAGCCTTCCTGATCTTTTAGGGGGTTGTATGGATGTGCTCTATAATGATGTAGCTGTTATCTTTGTCGATTTTTTGGATGCTTTTTGTTAACTTTTTGATCGAGTGCTCTGAACGAGCTATATTTGTAAGCTTGTTAGTCCCTGCCTTGTAGGCAGGAGACTTATGTTTTCACATGGTTTATCTCTATTAATCTCTTTTTGGGAAAAATTCTCCATAATTTAAAGTTACTTTTTGATTGGTCATTTCTATTTTTCCAGTGGTTTAAAGAATTTTTTTAAGAAAAAATTAGATGAATTTTTTTGTTGAGCTGTTTTTGGCGACTACTCCAAGGCACATTAGCCCCAGCTTTTGCCCGAGACAAAGAAGGCCTCACACGGGTGAAAAAAACCCTACCTTTTATTTCGAGTGACAATTCTCTGATATGGATTGATGTGATGGGGTAATGGGTATCACTTTTTGCCAGATAAACTTGTGCAAATTTTAGCACCTTCTATTTTAAGCTAAGCTTCATATTTAAATGCACTTGATTTTCCGTCTGTTTTGAAGAAGCAAATTGGGCTGCTGCATATATTGAATGCAACTTTAAAACAGTGCTGGTACTTGGGATTTTCAAAAGCCTCCTTTACCAAACACATAGTGTGCAAATATGTATGCTTTTATGGGTCTCCATACCCTACTGAACAAATCTACTTTGTGCAAATTTTTCAGACACTGGAGTCATGCAACCACATTACTTTAAGAGATTTTGAAAAAAATAAATTTGCGTGTTTAGGCTAAACAGAGTATGAAAGCTAATATTTGCCACTGCAGGCGGCGTTACACAAATGGCGCCATTCCTGCAAAAAAATATTTCCGTCTACTATTCAGAAAAGCAGCCACTGTAGTGCTTGACTTTTCTTGTGCCAGAGTTTAGTTTTGATTTAATAGATGATAAGGTTTAAGAATTAGTTTTAAAGAAATTAAATATTTTTAGTAGAAAATTTTGATACTATTTTTAATAGAATTTTTTTATACTATTTTATATAGATGTAACACGTACTAATAGCTGATGAATTCATAATGTTTTCTTAAGTCTCTCTAAGTCTAACAACAGATATAACCTATCAGGCACAAGTATCAAAATTCAGCAATCATCAAAATTCAGCAATCACTGACAATAATGTGGTTTTCTTAACATAGACCAGGGTTAAATGTCCAAATGATATGTTTTTAATGTTAGCTTATTTTGTCCTTTGAATTTGGCACGTAACCCTTAATTTACTCACAGTAATCTTATAAATTTACTCTTTAGTGATCTTATAACTAGTAGTTTATTACATTTCGGGAGAACTATGTGCAAGGCTGGAATATGTCTAGTATCAATTTAGAAAAAAAAAAATTTAAATTTAAAAGAACTACAAAACAACTACAAAAATTGTAACCCGCACACAATTCCATAGAGCACAAGGCCTGACAATGGATTCACTTGCTTTTGATCCTTGCAAAGTCTATCAGCATGATCTTGCTTACACTGCTTTGTCTCGTGTAAGAAACATTGAAAGGCTCTATTTGATGCACAAACTGCAACATCAAAACTTTAAAGTGTCCCAGAAAGTGGATAATGAAATGCAACGTCTTAGAACATTGGCACAGTGGAAACTTCAATACAGCCTTTCTTTTGCATCGTCGGAACATCTCATAGTATGCTCTCTTAATACCCGAAGCTTTGAATTGCACACACAAGAATTAGTCCATGACCATGGTTTTCTGAAAGCAACTATACTTTGCTTCCAAGAAACAAAAGACAAGACTCATAAGAACATCGACTTGCTAAATGGAAAATTCAATTGCTATCCTTCACTATCTATTCATGGCCTTTTGACTTGTTGTACCAAAACAACTACATTGTTAAAAACTAATACTTTTGCAAGAAAATGTCTGGAATCCCTAACTGTTGATATTTTGCACTCTATGCATCACAAATGTGTACATCACTCCAAGTGCACCCATCAATGACATATTTAATATAATACTGAACATCTTTAGCACATTGCCACTAAATTGCAAACTCATTATTGCTGGAGACTTCAACATTGACATGCTACATTCCACAAAAACACAAACAATGCTTACAGAACTTATGCAGCAATACAGATTGTCTTTGCTCACTGACAGGCCAACAACACATGCAGGAAGTTTATTGGATCATTTTTGGATACACAATATCGATATCACTCTAGCAAAATTCACTGTTCTAGATACATATTGGTCAGACCATTTTGCAATATCTCTACAACTCCACCTTTAACCTGCACAGTTGCAATCTGATACGGGCACAACAAAACAACAGGTTTGATGCTTTCATTGTGTTGTATAGAATTATTGTATTGCTAGTTTATTTGAAATTGTTTTCAAGCCTATCTAATCTAGTACTGTCATGCAAACACAAACAAATGTTGTGCATGTTGGTTGCATTAAACAATGCGTCCACACTCTTGAGGTACCTACATTGCAATGATTAGTTTCAGTTTGATAAAATGAATCGCTTTCAAAAATCGTACCAATTTATATTTCCGTTTTGAGCACCATATTTAGAAACAATGAATCAAGTCGGGCTTCCAACATGTATGATTTTGGGACTAAGACGACTTGCATAGACTATTTCTTAGCCAATCTGGTGGTTCTGAGAATTAACATCAACAATGCTCTCCAAGTTCACCAAGAAGACTTATGCCATTAGTTGTTATTTCATTTTAACAAGCATTTTGTTTCTCCATTGACCACATTCTTGAGGTATCTATTAATTGTTTTTAGAGTACATTAGTGGTTGTTACTTTTATCATTGTTATTGTTATAGCACCCGCCCCAGTTGATATTCTAATGTGTATGTTGTCTTCTCTAGCTATAAAGGCCTTCTAGACAAAGTTTCACACATTCTACCCTTAGGCTTTGGGCTTTATATTTAACAAGAACTTCATTTTCATTGTCAGAAGTTTTCGCAATGCTCCACTTTTGAATGGTTTCTCTGTCAAATTCAAATGCAAATAGAATTAGAGTACACCCCGCAAGACAAAAAAATAATAATGTTGTGATACGTTTTCCCAGCATTTCAGTTTACTTGTTTATGCACAGCTATCCTATGTTTGATATACTTCTGCTTTGTTCGCTTCTAAATTGCTTGTCGTTGTCTTCACAGGTCTAGTCATTGCCTTCTCTATTGCTTCTATATTTCGTCTTCATCACAACAAAGATCGCTCCTCCATCGCAAACACAAGTTCTAGCAAATTCATTTGTTTCGGATTGAACCTGTTGCACCCCCAAAGATGGAGTCGTAAAAAAAAAAGCACAACAGATATCGAAAGTAGCTCCAACACGTCCGGACCGCACAAACAAAATTCTAATCCAGGCCACATCAAGGGACCAATGTCCAACAACTTGGCAGACAAGAAACTGACGACTATCGCAAAAAGGTATTGCCATCATATCTTCTTACAAACATGACGACACAAACACATGTACATGTGCTTTTATTCTACATTCAAATACAATACAAAACTTTGTTACGCATCTTTCAGAGCTCTATTCACATCCTCCACTCAACAAGAAAGCCACTTGCAAGATGGGAATAACTCTAACGAGAGGCAGTATGCAAAAAGGCAATAATTATTCTGGACTTTTTAGACTCTTACCATCACTTTTCATATTTTTGCAAAATCTGAAACACACAATCTCGTCTTCTCGCAGAGTGGAATTGGAAGCACGCCATGCATCCAACATAACTGAAATCTCAATTTGCCACCACCTTCGAAGGCGATGTGCTTGTAGCTTACGATCCTTCTTATGCCAAAAACCCTACAAGCCCAACAAAGGCACCAATAGTGCATGTTGATGTCGTCGACAGTTAGGGGCAGATGACTATTACAGCAAATATCACCAACCAACTAATTGATACATTTCTTACACACCTCTTGCCCGATGCAAGTGCCCACATAACAAATTTCACAATAAAGAAGAAAACACAATACGAAAGAGGTGATTGTGATTATTGCCTGCAGTTTACTGCGGACACATCCATTCAAACCATTGATAAAGTCTGCAAACAACGAAAACTCATGCTTGACACAATGATAAGTAAACTTATCCATTCACCAAGAAGCTACTCAGTTGGAACATTGGGTGTTATAGTGGCTGCACATAGCCAGACACCAAACCAATATCAGCTCTAGGTGAAAGACGGAGAATCCATGTCGGACACAGCCTCTGTAAGCTATTCCCTCCATATACCAAAGCAAGTTTTATGCTTTTTACATCATACAATTGCTTCTTAAATTGACTAAGACATTTCTTCTCTTTGCAGCTTATAGCTCCCATATATCTTGCCGATGCTTATGAAACACTGCAACAGATCCTTACATCAGTGCACACACTATTCCTCCTGCTAAAGAATGTTGTCCGAAGCAGACCAAGGGGGACAATCACCATTAAAACAACACCAGCCACATTCATTGACAACCTAAATGATGACAGTACAACAAATGCTCTACAAAAACCAGCTTCCTCCAATATCCAAGTAAGCAACAAGATCATTGAATCTTCAAAACACGACCACAATTACAATACAAATAACTCAATGCCAGTTTCAAATCCATACTTAAATCTTCATTCAAATTGCAGGTCATCAGCACATTGAAATCAAGAAATGCATACCTAGCACCATACCAACTATATGCACCTCATGTCACCAGCCAGCCTCATTGGCACAACCCTCAAGCACCAACAACACCCAATGCATCACATGTGCAAAAAATACAACCTTCGGATATGAGCCCTTCCTGCAATGCATAATAGAAACTGAAGATGACGTTGTTGATGTTAATATTTGTAGCTTCAGTCGTATGATCATTAGAATACATATAATATATGTTGATTAATTATAATATATTATATTATTATATTATTCTTAATTAATAATTGATTGATGAAACATTATAAGATTGATTAAATTACAATTAATGGGAAGAGGCATGTCCTTTCTTATAAATAAAAATGAATAGACATGTCCCATGAAGGGACATGTCTCTCCTAGCCTCATTCCCAATATAAATGAAAGAGAGATTGTTGCATTTGAAAACACATACAACATAAAGTGCTATTACATTTGCAGCTATCCTAAAATTAAACAGTTGATTGTACCTTGCATGTAAAACTCCTCGAGCAACACTTTCCAGACCTTGCAAAAATACCATTTGAAAACTACAAATACAACATGTCTTCAGTGGTCTGCTTGATGCGGAATTTCGAAATTGAAGGCACATTTACAGTTGCAATGAACAACATCATTTCCATTGCTCCCAGAATCAACAACATGAGATCAAAACACCCCCCCATTTGTCTTTGTACAATTTTAGAAAACCATGATTTTTTTTTTTGATCGGTAGAAAACCATGATTTTACAATAATGTTTTCCAACTTTTTTGCTCTCTATAAACCTCTTCTTTGTAAATTGCAGATTCATTAAGCCTACCAAAAGTGGATACAAGCTGTTGTTGTGCGCACTTGTCTAATTCTGCAAACTTGTACGCTGCATGGAAAAACCAAAGGTGGTGCACTAAAATGTTATATGCCTCCATAGTTTTTGGAAAAAAACAAGCACAATGCAAAAGCATATTTGGATTTTGGTATTTTGTAATTGGGAGATTCAAATGCAAAATGTGATTCTCATTAGCCTGCACCATCCCCAAGTGGTACCTGTTGGAGAATTTTGTCATGGTAGAAGCACTTATCATTGTTTACATATGCGAGATTATGCCATGATGCCATGACTCCCAGGGCAAGGCTTTGTCCTGTATATAAACTTTGTAACACAAAACATATACGATTTTAATGTCCTTGCCCAACTCTAAAATGGTTTTCTTTTATAAATATATTCTGAAACATTGCCTGCCATGCTTCTTATTGTTGCAAATTCAATTCTGCAAGTTGTTACACCTTGTAATGTGCAAATTTGGAAATTGATAGATACTGGTATAAGTTTTTGGTTACAGTTTTCGTTAGATGTATTTTTGTAAAGTAAGAAGCTAAAAAGCCTTGTACAAAATACACTGTTTGCATATCTAACTATATAAGCTTCATCTTCCTTATCAACTTTCTTATCCACAATGTTGGTGTATATATTTTAATTTACCATAAATTGTTTCTGCTATTCTCCATTAGGATTCTGTGTGGTTCGTCAAGAGCAAGCTCTACATTTTATTTTTAAAATTCACAGTGAAATATTTGTTGTGTTGTCATTGCATTAGTCATATTATGCTAAATTGACAACAATTCTTCAGATAACGTTTCCCATATGGGAGAATGTAAGCCTGAAACCTGCTTGAAAATGATTTAGATATATTAGAATTATTTTGAACCAGGGGTATCCTTCCATCTAAATCATTGTAGCCAGGCAGCCAGTTTTAATTCAACTACACATCACAGTTCCTCATCTTTCTAGCTTCTTACTTTTTTATTCTGTGACTCTTATAACTTTTCTTCACAGTTGGATAAGTGACATGTGATCATATGCAAACTTTTAATTATTGTCTCTGTTAATAGATTTTAGTGGATTTCTGATTATGACAGTAAATTTGTATTAACAATCATCTCCAATACACAGTAATACGAGTGCTCCATTAATGATGGTGACCACATTTTATGTTACAGAAAGGTCAAAGTTTTTTACTGTCATAGAAATTGAAGAAGTCAAATAAACACAACATTGCACATGATATTCCAATCCGCAACAAAAG
Organism: Thuja plicata; assembly: GCA_018584345.1. Classification (NCBI taxonomy): domain Eukaryota; kingdom Viridiplantae; phylum Streptophyta; class Pinopsida; order Cupressales; family Cupressaceae; genus Thuja; species Thuja plicata. Next base: position 71,960 of record MU225089.1, on the reverse strand, counting down.
ACTGATTCAAATTAATCTGAATTATATTTGTCCATGTAATATGCTTGGCATCGAACAAAGACCAGCACTACAAACCTCTGTAAAAGAATCATTGAAAGAAACAGATGCATACAATTTCCAAGATATAAAAAATGACAGTAGTGGACAGGAATCCAATACTTGCTTGTTGCTGGAGAAATGGTTAGGCACTCCATGAATGGGTTTACTGGCTTCAGTAAAAATGATATAATGCATTCATAATTACTATCATTTTTTTTTAACACGAAATTATATTAAAGCAGACAGCTATTTATTACCATGAACTTATTCAATTTCTTTATTAATATGGAGATTTTATGGTCCACGCCTTGCCATGTGTTCAATATTGAACAAAATTTCCCTATTGAACAAAATCTCCCTTTTTTTTAGCACAAAGGCAGGGACTCCAGCTGTGCCACAGCTCTTGTTTCAATATATAAAACAAAAAAAGTTTCAAAATCCTGAGTTGACTACAAATTCCAATGTTGCCACATGTCCCCTATAGCATTGCCAATCGCTGTAAGCAAAGAAGTCTCACCCATTATTTGATGAGAAGCATGTGCAATCAATCCTAGACTGCAATTGTGCATGAGAATTATTCCATAGGCTTGAAGGTTTGGGTATTTGGTTTCAATGAGAGGCCACCTTTCTTAAGGAAATTTAGGCTTCCACGAACAATATCTTTTCCCCTTTCATGGCATTCCATTAAATAGCCTGCTCACATCACTCATATATCTACAGAGCCAGTTAGCTTCCAGTTTGCATAAACCCAAATTCTACCATCATTTTCCCTGACAATGATCTCATGCATCTGTATATGAGAGCTCTTTCCCCAGGGTATTATTCCACCTCCTTGGTTGGGAATTGAACTATCAGCCAGGTTTCCATCTTCAGACAGCACCCACTAGCCATTTTGGTCAGTAAACTAGTTCTGCTACTGATTTTTTAGCATCCTGGTACTAAAACCCAAGAACCCTACAATTGTCTACTTTCCTAAATAACAACAGACTTTAAGGATTGCTGAGAGGAGGCAGGCAGATGTCATGGCCTTCTCTCACTTGGACTCCGCGTGGGGGGAAGGGATGGAGGGGGCACCGGGCAACTAATGCTTGAAAGAGGATCATAGAGATAGCTAAGCATGAGATCAAGCACACAAAAAGATGACAAGATCACTGGGAATAGGATTAAAGCACACAACCTTACAGAACTGAAAAGGATAAAAAATAAATTCTTAAGAGCACCCTGTACAATGTTAATTGCTTCTAAGTTTTGACATGATGGCTTTTTCTGTCATCCTGAGTGATGCGATTAGAAGTGAGATATCATATGCTCAGTTTCTTCAAAAAGGACAAATATTTTTCTATTATTTTTGAGTAAAATGATTAGAAAGAGCGAAATATTTTTATGTCCAGTTTATTGAAAACAGGACTGAAGATGGAAGTGAAAAAAAATCTGAAAGCAAAAATGGCATTTCAAGCTCAAAAAGTGCCCTCACTTGATCTGCTCATAGTCACTATCATGAAGTGCCAAGTGTCTCTAAATCCGTCTTGGACTCTTGGAATTGTTGTCTTAATGTTATTCTCCTGCTATTTACACAGTAGAGTTGTCTTTGCATTTGGATGTGGGTTATTATGTTTACAATTAGTGCTGATATTTTGGTTTAGTTTATGTACAATCAATAAGAGTGTGAACCTGTTCCAGATGGATTCAATTGTTTAGGCTTGGCCATTTCCTGTAGTTTTTATGATGCACTCAAGGGGCAGTTCCTGTTGATATAATACATTTATTTTTATTTCCAAATAAACATAATTTCTTTAAGATTTTCAGCGAACACAAAAAATACCATTCTCGTACAAAACATTAACAATTAAAAATCTATGAATAGCATTCAGAAGTATCATCTTACAACAGGGACATTGAATTGTCATGTGGTTTCTTCAGAAGATAAAAAGGATTTTGTAAAGCCTCCAAAAGAAATGGCCATTCTGAACAACATGCTTCTTCTGAAGCAAAAGCTAGAATCTGCTTTCTACAAAATGTTTTTGACTGGTCCAATTATCTCTACAATATAGTGTTGCAAGATAATTCTTTGTCCTCACCTCTAAGAATCTCTACATACCCCACTTGTTTCGTGTAGAGTGGAGGGTGTTCCTGCAAGCAAACAAAGCTCAACTAAGATTGCAAATGAAAACAACTGGAAACTTTTCTCTGATTGAAAGCTAAAGCATGGGTGGCAACTTAATGAAACAAAAATGGATGGTGACCATTCTTATTTATAGCTGTTTAAAAATAAACCTAAACAAGTCCGCAATATTCTAATCATCCACAAGGTTTTTATGTAGAGAAAAACTACTAGCAAGTTGGCTATCTTAAAAGAGAGGATTCTTTCACATGACTGTGGCTATCTTTAAAGAGAGGATTCTTTCACATGACTGTTCTCCTTTGATATTTCATTAAGGTTGTCATTCATGATTTTCAACATCAAGCTAATAGATTCTTAACTATTCACTGACTCTTTTGGGCAGAACATATCCTACTACAAAGTCACATTGATCATTTTTTTCAAACATGTTTCAACCTTAGTTACTGATTCGGGTGCGGATGTGGGTGTGCGGATGCGTGAAATTTTTTTTTGGGGGGATGCGGGTGCGTTTGGATGCGTTTATATATATATATATATATATATATATATATATATATATATATATATATATATAGTATAATATATTATATATGCAAAGAAATGCAAGAAACATACAAAAATAAATCATTTGATATTGTCAATTGATAATGAATATGATAGTATGATACTTCACCGTTGATCAAGATTCAAGATATTTCATATTTGATACTTGATAGTTCAACACTTCAACAGTTCAACTTAAAGTTAAAACTTCAAAGACGTGACAACAAATTGAAATAAGTTCAATATTAATAACTAATCAGTCATGTTCAAGATTCAAATGCAATTTGAACTACAAAACCAAAACTTAGTTCATGAT
>MU225089.1:53831-68840 GCA_018584345.1 Thuja plicata | reverse complement strand
CTGCGCCCGCATCCGCACCCGTCTGCATCAGCTTCCGGATCCAGCATAAACCTGCACGAATCGGTAACTAAGGTTTCATCAGCTTATCCACTCCGTCAAAGCCTCCATTTCTTTTCATAATGCGACACTTGTCACTATTTTTCCTTATGAACTTAACATTCCGGCTTCTTTCAGTTCTTATCTTTGCAAGGATCCTCTGAACATTTTTTAAAATTAATATTTTTAGGAAACTGTCTTAACAAGTTCTTTATAGCAGAGCATTGAAAAACCTTTAGGGAAATTGTTATATCACCACTACAATAACAGCAGGATTGTAAAAAATTGGGTTACTAATAGTGACCCAGAAATTAAACCCAAATAGAAATGATCTCCTGTTGTGTAGGATCTGTCCAGATGAGCAACCAAAATGCTCAATTGCTTGTGTTCTGAGGCATATTGGAAGAGCCAATGAAAATGCCATACATCACAGTGGGAGTACTACTTCAGAGTTTATGAATGCTCACCAAGGAAAGTCCACAGCTACAGGGCTAGGCTAGATAATCCTAGGAGTCACATTGAACTCCCCAACGCTGGAGGTAGAAGAAGTGTCGATAGTGTGTAAAAAGCTCGTAACACAAGCCTATCACTGAGATCTACACTATGGAAGGAAGGTGAGAGAAGTCCCTCAATGCCAAGAAGAGATAGAGCAACAACCACTAGAGTGAGAGCAAGGGAGCCTTGGCAGTAGTAGGCTGCATGGAAGAGCAATTCCTTATTGATCTGTACCCATCTGTATGAGATTCAAAGTGTCTAAAGGACACTTACCACCTTCAAGAATGTTGATAGATTGAAAGGAAGAAGTTATCAATGTAGTAGATTTGGGATCACAACAAAGAGGATTGATGGGGAGAGTCCAAAGCTACGGGAACTAGGCTGGATAATCCTAGGAGGTAGCTGATGTCATGTAGACCACCCCAACAACATTCAAGGACAAAGAAGAAGAGATAGAACCACAACCACTAGAGTGAGAGTAGAGGAGACTCAGCCAAAGTAGAATGCAAGGAAGAGCATGCCTCACCAACCTATACCCATTCATGTAAAATCAAAAGTGTCTATAAGGTGCTTAATGCCTCCAAGAAAAGTGATAGATTGGAAGGAAGAAGTGATCAATTTGGTAGATTTACGATCACCATAGAGACTTTCCCCTGAAGACTTGAAGAGCAATGCCATCAAGGGAATGGCCTCCCTATCCTCAATGACAATTCTGCAATCACCTTCTCAAATGAATTACTACTTGAAGTTCATAACTACAGTCTACAATACTCTTGCAAATCTGTATTATACTCACGTCTCCTAAGAAAATGTAAAGTTTTAGTTTAAAAAAAAGATGTAAAATGGGTAATAATGTCCAGTGTTTACAATTCATTGTCTTATAGAGCGCCTGATAAACCTTAGGGTTTGGTGTCAAATGCTCCTATTATCATACCATTCTTAGTTTAGATATCTAATCTGCATGCACATACATGGCAATAAGTCTGTCAAATAAAAGACACTCATTTGGATAATGAGCACGTGAGTGTGAAAATTGTTCAGGGTTAAGGTAAGCTTTTGTCATAATGCTGAATGCCTGTATTATTAAACCAGAAGATCACGTCTAATGATGCCACTGAAAATGATGTCTTAAATTGTTCAGCTTTAGTTTGTAGCATTTCTGAAAGCAATGTCTTTTCCACTTTCCTAAAAGCCAATAGTGATTGTCGTTGGAGCTCAAAATGGATAACTTACAAAGGCTGTAGTTTTGACCTTTAAACATTTCTTGAAATAGTGACTCACAAAATTCCACATATTGAATGATCTATAGATGGATCAGAAGATAAGTCAATTGCACTAAGATTTCACGATGAAAATGGTCACAACTTGAGATGAAGTAGATGTGTTAATTAGGATCTTAGGTCAGTAATCATTAAAAATAAATATAAAATAAATAAAATGAGAATTACAAGGTACACGGGTAAAAGTTTTAAACACACTACACAATATTTACATGGGGAAAATACTTTCAGGTTAAAAAACCCCATAACAACCATTATATTAGAAAACATTTACTACATGGCCTATTAAAAGTTAAAACGAATACCAAACTAGGGAACCACTCCTCCTTACTTTCAAAAGGCCAATAATATTATAATACTTGTGCATGGTGATAATATTCATCTCCAAATTCAATACCTCTCAATGAGAGAGAGCCTCCTTAAATATAGAAGAAGTACAAGGGAAGACATACAAAGATCTAGATTAATTTGGGATTCAGGTATTGATTGGTGTATTTGGACTCACTGCAAAGTTGACTGTAATGTCCCCTTTTTAGCCACTGACAATTAATCAAGGTTAGTCTATCACCAGGTCCTTGGAGACTAACAGAATGGATAGAGGATCCACGAATTGGTTGGTTCCCTCTTGCTTCAGACAGCTTGCCAGTAGTATCAGTTACTACCTTGAAATATTTTAAATTGCCGAGTTAAAACAATTTAACCTTAAGTAATATTCTCTCAAAAAGTGCACTTATAATATGACTATAGTGAGAGAAAGAGGAGCTATGAGATGGATGCCATTTTTGGAGAGAGGAAGAGGAGCTATGAGTTGGGCGCCTTTCTTGGAGAGAGAAAGAGGAGCTATGAGTTGGGTGCCATTTGAGGAGAAATGAAAATGAAGAGACTTTATAATTAAAAAAGAAAAGGAAAGTAATTACTTGGGGGCTACTCCACTTAAGTTGGAAATAATAAAAAATAGAATTAAATCAGATTAAGTGGGAAACCCTAAGGATACCCTAAGTAGGGCGTATGGTTTTGGAGTTTGATAAAAAGGCAACTTGGAAATCATTTTGATCATGTTATGTTGATTATTTTCTCTCTTGCCTCTTGAGAGGAGCTTAGCTGAGCCTCAGGGTTTGGAGCAGCTTGTGGAAACGAAAACCTTCATAGGTCATCACACCTGTAGTTGTGAATGATCTTCCAAGGGTGTGCAAGGAAATCCTTTGTCAAGGGTTTCATTTAAGCAGCAAAGAAATCAGTTTTTTGGAGCATTTTGCTTGTTATTTCTGTGAGAGCAGCCTGCTTGTCTAGTGGCACCTTTCTTGGCTTCATTTTGGAGTTGAAGAAGCTCTTCTACTGCTGTTCAGTATCGGTCTACAACAGTTTCTACATTCTCAGTTGTTTGGAGCAAGGGTTTCATCAGTTTTCAGTGGTTAAAGGGTTATTAACAGCAAAAATCAGATTTAGATCAATATGTACAACTCCCTAAAGGCGTGTTGTTTCTAGGCCAAGTTGCCTATGTTTTGGTGTCCCTAGTTGCACTTCTTGAGCAGCCAAATCAGACTACCATATTGAGAGGGTTTTAAGGTTGGAAAGGATAGATTTATTGTTGCTGCAATAACTTTTCTGAGTGATCTATGTAGCTGTCACCTTGTGTTTCAGACCTGCAATCAACTGTTTTTAGAGCTATCTTCATCAAAGTACAAAGAGCTTTTTCTGAGTATGCCTAAATCAGATATGTAAAACATTTTGCTAAATTGGGTTACTTGTTTTTTCATCAAATTTTAAAGTTATAGCTCTGTAATAAAATCTGGAATTTATTGCTATATGAGGCTACTTCATGATTTCACCTATTAATGACATTTCTAGTTGAAAGACATTTCTGGGTATTTGATAAATTGAGTTTTGAAGCTGTCTTAAGTATATTCGTTGCAAGTTCTTTTAGAAATCAGAAATCAAACAAAGATCACTATAGTTTGTAGTTTACAGTGTTCCAGCTTTGTGGTGGGACATTACATCTGTGCACCAATAACTGACACTATGAGGAGAGACAAGTTGAAATTTAAGTGTACATCAAAAGCAAAGAGGAGCTTCAAATTACTAAAATAGAAGGTGTCAAAACAGCCAATACTAGCATTTCCACATTTTAACAAACTATTCCAAGTAGACTATGTTGCAAGTACAAGTGTGATAGGAGCAATATCAAGTCAAGAAGGTAGACCAATAGCTTATTTCAATGAGAAGTTAAATGATGCAAGGAGGAGATATTGAATATATGATTAATAAATTCTATGCTATAATTCAAGCATTGAAGAAATCATGACATTACTTGTTGCCAAAAGAATTTGGTTTGCACACATATCATCAAGCAAAGCAATATTTGAACAACCAAGGTAAGTGGAGTTAGAAACATGTGAGATTAGCAGAGTTCATGTGAAGTTATACTTTGGTGTTAAAACATAGGAGTGGCAAGTCAAATAAAATTGCAGATGCGTTAAGAAGAAGACAGAATTTGTTGATAGACACGAGAGTAGAACTGTAGGATTTGATGAATTGGAGCATTTATATGGAGTTGATCCTTATTTTGTGGAAGCAAGGAAAGCATGTAAAGAATTAGTAAGTATGAATAAAAGTGGCTTGATATTTGATTCAAAATGATAATGTTGTTCAAGGGAGGTTAGTTGTGTATTCCAAAAAGCTCGATGAGAGAGAATTTGATAAAGGAGAAGCATAGAGGTGAACTAGCAGGACACTTTTGAGTAGACAAGGCAGTGGGGCATTAGTAAATGAAAACGATTTTGGCCATAATTGTATAAGGATATGATTAAGTATGTTAAAAGCTATAGGATTTGTCAAGTAGCAAAAGGCAGTAGTCAGAATGTTGGATTTTGTGTAAGGGCTACCAAGGACTCAAAAAGGTCATGATTCTACATTGGCGGTAGTTGATAGATTCAAATGGCACATTTCATAGCATGTAACAAGACAAATGATGCATTATATAAAGTTGTGATCGAATGGATTGCAAAGGAGCATATTTTCAGATAGATACCAAGTTTGTCGGTTACTTTTGGGTAACAATGTGAAAGAAAATGAAGACAAAGCGTATAATCTGAAAATAAATGGACAAATCAAAGTGATGAACAAAAGTTCGGACAATTTGTTGAGATGTTTAGCAGGGGAGAAGACAAGAAATTGCAATCTGGTATAGTGCAAGCAAAGTTTGCCTGTAACAATTTAGTGAATAAAATTACAAGAAAAATGCCAGTCATGATAGCTTATGGAAGTAGTCCAAGGAATGTTTCAAAGTTGGGGGATATCAATGATGCACAAGAAAGAAGTGTAGAAGCATAAGAGTGTGTTGATCATATGAAGATAGTACGTGAGAAAGTAAGGAATCCATTGAAAATGATAAATGGTAGATTCAAGGAGAAGATTGATGAGAAACGATGGCAGGAGATAATGAAATGACGTATCTCAGAAAGGAAAGATTCCTAGTTGGAACATATAACAAGTTGAAGATGAAGTTTGGACATTGCAAAATTACCAAAAATTTGATTGTGATAATGTGTATGAGGTAGAGCTACCTAATGGCTTAAGTATATTATTGAGGATCAACATCACAGGGTTCTATTAATATCATGAAGGAAAATTGAAGCAAGAAAGATTAAAGAGAATGAATAGAAACTGCAACAATAGAAAAGGAAATCAAAGAGATTTTAGACAACCGAGTTGGAAGAAGCCCTAGAAACAAATAGTATAAAGAATATTTGGCTAAATAGGGCAGAAGACTGATTGAAGACTCATCTTGGATTTCAAAGTCTACGGTAGACCGATGGGTTCCCCCCTAGCCAGCAGAAAGTGATGGATTCACTTTTCAAATTACCCTAAGTGATTGATGTGGGGCATCCTAAGTGTAAGAGCAATCTTGCATCACCCAAAAACTTTTTCTTACACATTTTGTTTGTTTGTTTGCAAATTTGCAATAATGTTCCAATCATCACATGATCACAACAACTTGTGGTTCTTACTACAAAGGCATATCAAAGTGCTATACTAAGGCACAAGCATAATAGAGACCACTTTTTCAGCCAACAACCAACTGTGAGAGATGTACTGAAAAACTTGTTTACATTTCTGAGCTCACTGGTCCTAGGGTGGTTTGTGATATGAACCGCATCAACCCCCAATGCATATTCTTTACCACATACATTTTAGACAGTTCCCAACTACATGCTACCAAGATACATGTTTCATGCAACATTGAGTTTTGTACTACCTTGCAACGAACATAGATCATTCCTAAGGCTAAAGGCTCATTATATAAGCATCACTCATGATTATTATAAGTCAATTAATTAGAGATGAAGAATTAGATGTTAATTAGAATGTTTGATGGCAGAACAAAAGGTTTGTATTGCGATATCATTAGAGAATTCTCTAATTCAAATTTCACACGTATTGGTGCCCATGTATCATTGAAAACCAAGGCCTCATGTTGTAGGCCTATTGCAGCAGACTATAATGTATTTCATGACTATGATTCAATAAAGATCTATTATGTTATTTTCTATTTCATTAGAGTTCTACTGTATGTGTGTGTGTATTTGGCTGTGTGGTGGACACTGTATCAAGAAAGTTTGAGATTGTAGGAGGCCATATGATCTTTTGCAAATAAAGGTCCATTTCCTTTTATTTATTTTCAAAGACGAATTCGGCACTGCAGGCAAGCAAAAATATGCATCTTTCCCAGGAACTGGATTGAATATACCTCTACCTGGCTCCCATGTCTAGGAGGAGTGTTGCAAGTGGCAGAAGTGTAGAACTCTGTAAGGCAACAAAGTAACTTAGCGATACTGTAACAGATTTTTTTCTTTTTATATTGATATCAGTACTAATCCACCTGGTTAAATAAAGTTGGGTGGGGAGGGAAAGGGGACAGAGACTGTGAAAAAAGAACCTTGTGTCCTTCAATAACCAGTATTTGAAGCACTACGAGGGTGTAGCTGCAGCTATTATAAGAAAAAATATTGTCTATCTACCATGATACAGCTATAAAGTTCTTCAATGTGTATTCAAAAAGAGATCTGCTGCACATAAACCACAATACGAGGCTTCCTAAATATTCATCATTTGTTAGCATAAGTAATAATCAAACACAAGGAAGTGACAGTCATGGATCTAAAGATAGGCGTGCTCTGGGTGCTTTGCTTTGAATTAGTGAAGATGATTCTTCAACAGCTAGACCCAACTATTTGAAATAGTAGCTCAACTGCTCTTACAACTGTCGGGTTTGTTGAAAATCATTCTCCTTAGTTCTGAGAACATATTTGTCAAACAATATCGCTAATAGATAGAGAGCATCATTATATACATCCTCTATTGCTTTAGTAGTAATTTTTGTTGACAAGACTGGTCAGTCCAAAGGCAATCATATCAATCCTCTTTCACTCCACTTCTAACATGGGTGTCAACAACAACTCCCTTTCACTCCAGTCCTAATTTAGGCAACATCAGTAAATCCTAAGATATACAAATAGGATGAGGAAGAGCAGAATAAGTACGTTTTTCCTCCAGTTCTGAAATGTAGAAGTAAGGCGTGGAAGAATACAATAATAGCTTACCTATGTTATGCAGATTCGGATTCCAGAGGAAGGGAGAGCTCTTGAGGCTGGGGGCGTGCATTTTTGCGAGGAGGCAAAGGGAGTGCAAGAAAGGCCTTGGTCTTGCTGATGGGTCGGCACTTCTGGAGCTGAACCTTATCCCCCACCTTGAAGTTGTTGTCTGGATCATGCGCCTGGAAGTGCTTCTTCACCTTAATTCTCTTCTTGTATTTCGGGTGCACTGCCAATCTGAAGACCTTCACTCGAACCGTCTTATTATTTGTTGCACACACGACCTCTCCCTCTATAATTTTCCGAGCAACTACTGGCATTGCCACTGCTGCGCTCTTCCTTGTTTTGATAATAGGGAATCTTGATCGGGAAAGGGTGGAGCCCTTGAAGAATGAACAGGAGCTCTGCCCAATACTTAAGCTTGAACCCCGTGTAGTGTAGATGTTTGCAAATTTCATGCCCATTCCCATCAAAGGCATTGCCATACTTGAGCTGGAGGAAACCAGGAAAAATGGGAAGAAACGACCTTATGAACAACTTATATCCTTATCTACCCATTATCGCAAGTGTTTCTCAGACCATATAAAAAGCAAGTCCGTTCTGTTAATTTTTTTATATCTTAGTTTATAATTGGTAAATCTAACACAACACAATCGAATCCATAAAACTATCTAACATTTATGTGTGTGGAGTGTGGAAATCTAATAGTTTTGATTTGTAAATTTTTTTTTTGAAAATAATAATCAATTGTAATTAATTATTAGTAAAAACACATTTCTATGTGTAATAGGTAAGGTTAATAGATGTGGAAGGTCAAAGAATAATTTTAAAAAATAATAATAATATGGAAAAGAAGGTGAAAGAATAATTTTAAAAAATAATAATAATATAATATGGAAAAGAATTTCCTCTTGCACACTTGAATCCTAGTAGCAATATCACAATTTGATTTGTGAAAAATATCTCCTACTTATTGCTTTCTAATAGTTGTGATAGTATTTGTTGATAAAATCTCTAATATTTTTGGCAATATTGCACCAATATTTTGGAGTTGATATTGTTGATAATGACTACCCATAATTGAATGGAGTGTATTCCTTAGATCTAAAAAACAAGAAATCATGTGATGCCACATCAACGCACCAACAAAACATGACTTAATGCACAAGTATCAATCTCACTTATTTTTTGGGCCTTTTTGGGCACCTTGACAAAAAGCTTGTTGTTGTGGCATCCTATTGGATGATGTGGCTCTGAAACCTTAGTTTTAAGTAGGGGACTTGCCAAGTAAGCTACTATAAAAAATTGGGAGTGATTTAAAATTTCCACGTAGGATTTTGAGAAGTGCAATGTTAGGCTACTCAATTACTCGGTCCTCTCCCTTACATGAGGTCAATGGGTAGTAGGACATTGAGCAAATGATGTGCGCAATCAAGATTTGGAAGCACAAATAATAATTTCAAATTAATTATGTATTCACTTACATTGACTTTATATATTATTTAATATTTAAACTTTAGTGTCTTAAGAGTGACTCCCTCTCTTTGTTCATATACCACTACTAAATTATGCATCTTACGTTCTTCCTCTTTCCCTCCCTTCATCATTCTATACTATCTCTTCTCTCTTATATATAAAGAGGAATTGAGTTTATATGTCAAGTGCCACCAATTAGATGCAATTCATAATGTGTTAGACTATTTGATCACACTTAAGTAGTGTGTGCTTCATGTCTTCACTTCTTACCTAAAAATTGATGATTGGAGTCCTTAGTGCATCTATAGATTGCAAGCATATGAGTATATTCAAGTGGATATGCATGAAATAATTAGCATTTGATACATCAATAAGGATGTTAATATAGGTTAACACCTACTATGGTGGCTATACATATGATAAATCTTGGACTCGTGATAATGGTTTTGATGGACTATTGAATTATTTAGTTGACATGTATGTCTCCATGTTTACTTTTTTTAGTCGCATATGCACTATCCTTTAGTGTCTTTATACCCCTACCCTTTTAAGATTCAAGACGTTTGAGGGATCAAAACACGAACTAAAGGGATAATTAATGTGGAGATACACTTTACATTTTCCAAAGCAAATTTGGAACAAATACTTGGAAAGTTGAGGTTGAGAACGACTCTATTCTACAATAATCTTGTTTTTCATAGTGGGACACTTAAGAGAATGTTAATCTCAATGAGTTTAATTATTTATGTAGATTATTAGTGTACCGTCCTAAATTGTACGCACTTGTGTGTTCTATAATTTAATGATTGTTTAGCACCTACCTTAGTGTATTTACATTAAACATTTGCATTCTAGGACTCAATATGCAATTAATGCATACTTAATTCAAAATTTGAGTCCTCTTCTCTCTTCAACTTGTGAAAATTGAGGTAGGACCTAATTTCTAAGCATCCTCCTCTATTTTTCTCAAACCACAAAATTCATTTCATCTCCTAGGACTTATTTCACCCCTTTGGCCTTGGAATTCAATCTCGTTGTCAAAATCAACAACAGTTTTAAAACTCAAACTATTAGATTAACAATGACCCATCCCTTGGGATCAACCAAAGTCCTTGGGGATAAGGTCTAACTAAGTCGTCCTTGTCCTGGACAAGGTCGACCCAATTCGGCCTTGTCCTAGGGGCTTGATCCCAAATTTAGGGCCTGGGTCCATCCTGATGGATTTGAAGGGTTTTTAGATCTGTGGTTGGTTGTTCAATTCTGACTCCCAAAATACTATAAAAGCAACCTAATTGCTTCATTTGGCATAATGGAATCAAGTGCAAGGTGAAAACCCCAATTTGATTACAACAATCAATTGCAAGGTAGAAGCCTGAGTTTGATGACATCCATTGAAGAAAGGGTTAGTTATTGAAGACTTCATTCAGGCATTCAAATCAAGCATCTACAACTTCAAATCAAGCATTCAAGACATCATTATTTACATCATGGATTTTCAAATGGATTGTGAGGATAGCTAGGTGTACTTTTTCCCTTGGGAGCTTGGTGTGATTTCCTTGTTATGTTTAGATCTATGCATTGATGCTTCATATTTACATGCTTTCAATCAAACATTGTTTGCATTTTACATGTCAGGATTTCACTCTGTCATACATAGGGTTAGATCTAGGCATTTACTTTGGCATTCTAGTTCATTTGCATTCTAGACATACTTTAGATTCACAAACACTTCACACTTTACATATTCTAACAACTATCTATGGAAGTGGGAATCACCAAAACGGGGGGTTGACTAAGGAAAACCCCTCATCCATTCTGCATTCCAATCCAGAAAGCCTCTGGACAAGGCCAACTTGGGTCAACCTTGTCCAGGACTAGGTCGACTTAGTTTGACCTCATCTTTTTCCAGATTAGAAATTTTAGTGCAGATTGTATCAAATTCTAGGTTACCAGATCTGGAAAATTGTAGAATCCGGGACCCCAACAGTCGAAAAAATCAGGTTCAAAGTGTAATCTCCCACTTCAATTTCTAGGTGCACGTATTATTATCTCTATTTCCTTTTCATAGATCAGATTTATATATCATTTACAATTTCTATCAAAATCAAACAAATCCAACCCCATGAGGCATAGATTTCAAGTTGGCACCCTTACTCACTAGGTTGTGCTTACCGAATATATCTTATGAAAAGGGTTATTTATTCCAATGTATAATAGTTCCCCATGCTTTGGTGAGTGATTTATATCATTGTATTTCTCACCATTTCCTATTATACATTTTGGTGAACCCGAACCTTTCATGCATTATACCTTTTGTGTTGGTTAGTTAGATCTTGCATGCATTTCAACAATCTCAAAAAGAACAAAAATATTGTCATTAGATTTACTTTTCACACATTGCATTAGCTTAGATTATCGTTTTATGCTTTCATTATCTTGTTTAATAGTTACTTGTTGCACCATTAAAAAAAGGAACAAAAACATTGTTATCTTTCATTCTCTTGCATTTTATTTACATTTGACAAAAACAAAAATAATTGCATTTCATTTGTCTTTAGCTTATTTCAAACATGAATGATTTCTTTATTAATGTGAATTTGTATGATTCCTTTAGTACTAATGATGTTAGGAATCCTCACGAGGTGTTTATTAGTGAAGATTTTGTTATGACAGGTGAAGTCTTTAATGACTCCATCTGTACTAATTTTCCTCTACATCTCTTCAACCAACCTTTTATACCAAGCATTGCTTAAACTGCTTCCTTTGAGTGATTATATTTTCAACATTGTCATACCTAAAGCAGTTCACGCTCAACCTCTTGGAAATATTTATTGCACTAGTGTTATCACAACAGATAACAATGTATTTTTTTACCTTCTCATGAATTCCTTCAAGAATCTATTTTATCCATACTGCTTGTTGATAGTTAAGAGCAACAACAACATATTCTACTTCTATAGTAGATTGAGAAATACAATTTTGTTTCTTACTAGTCCATGAAACTAATCTTTCACCAAGAAAGAATTCTCCACCACTTGTACTTTTCCTATCATCAACATTTCCTTCCCAATCCACATCAGTAAATACATTCAAAGAAAAATTTCCATCCTTACCATATCATAACCCATAATCTTCAGTTCCTTTAAGATATCTAAAGATACTCTTTACTACAACCAAATGTGAGTGCTTAACATGTGTAATATTGGGTCTACTGTGTACAACATACTATAGTTTATCGATCATTGATATATACAGTTTCATTCACCTCTTTTGATTCATCCTCCTTAGATAACTTACAGCCTGTAACCATAGGTGTTCCCATTGGTTTTGAATCTTCCATGCCAAAAGTTTTAAGAATTTCCTTCACATATTTTGATTGACTTATGTATATACTATTCTTATTTTGTTGTATTTGAAGTCCAATAAAGAATGTGATTTCTTCTATCATAGATATTTCAAATTTCTTCCTCATTTCCTCCGCAAATGACATGCTCAATGCTTCATTTCCACCAAATATTATGTCATCAAAAAAAAATTTAGCAATCAACGTTATGTCTTCACTTTCAGATTTCATATAGACATTGCTATTGTCACTAGTTCTTGTAAAAAAAATCTTAATAAGATATGAATGCAATATTTCATACCATGCTCTTGGAGCTTGCTTTAATCCATACAAAGCTTTATGCAATTTACTTACCATATCTTTACCTTTCTCCTTTGCAAATCCTTCAGGTTGTTCAAACCATACTTCTTCTTCTAACACACCATTCAGAAAAGTAGATTTTACATCCATTTGATATACCTTAAATCCTTTATAAGAAACATATGCTAACAATATCCTTACACCTTCAAGTCTTGCAGCAGGTGCAAAAGTTTCTCCATAGTCTAGTCCTTCTTCTTGTGCATAACCTTTGCAAACTAGTCTTGCCTTTTTTCTGATTACTTCTCCTTTCTCATTCAACTTGTTCCTTAAAATCCATTTAGTACCTATAACATTCTTGTCAGTAGGCCTTGGTAGTAAATTCCAAGTGTTATTCTTTTCTATTTTTTCTAATTCTTCTTTCATAGCCAAAATCTAATCATCATTATCCAAATCATCTTTCACAGTTTTAGGTTCAAGTTCGTATATCAGACAAGTGTTTTCTCTTACCTTGATCCTTGTCATTATTCCAACATTTTTGTCACCAAAAATTTTATCTTGTGCATGATTGAGTTTCACATACCTTGGGAGTATGAGTTATTTCCTTTGGTTACCTTCATCATTATTCACCGATTGTGTTCCATTCAACACTTCAGTCATCTGTAGTACTATTTCTGACTCCACCGGTTGAACATAAACAAACCTGTCACAGTCTTCCTGTTCCTTCTTGCTATCTTCCTCATACTTTTCAAAAAAAAATCACTTCTAACATTTGCACTTGCAATCATCCTTTTAGAATGCTTTATCAAACACTTATATGCTTTGCTTCTAGTAGAATAGCCAAGAAATATTCCTTCATCACTCTTAGAATAAAATTTTCCATTTTGATCATCCTTATTTATGTAACATTTGCTTCCAAAAATTTTAAAGTAAATGATACTAGGACTATGACCATACCACAGCTCATAATGTGTTTTGCTTGTACCTTTCTTAAGTTTTTGTAGAGTATAAATAACAGTAATTACAACTTCTCTCCAAAATGTTTGAGCCACTTCCTATTGTATCAACGATGTTCTTGCACAATCAATTATGGATATGTTCCTTATTTTAGCAATACTTTTGTTGAGGTTTTCTCGGTGCTGATAATTGTCTTTTGATTCCATGTTCTTCATAGA
This sequence comes from Thuja plicata, assembly GCA_018584345.1. Lineage (NCBI taxonomy): Eukaryota > Viridiplantae > Streptophyta > Pinopsida > Cupressales > Cupressaceae > Thuja > Thuja plicata. The sequence goes on along the minus strand of MU225089.1, from coordinate 55,147 downwards.
ATATTGTAAACTCATGTGAAGTAAACTCACCTCTTCTATGAAATCTAAGAAATTTACGTGATTTACCTGTTTCTTTCTCAACTCTTGCCTTATAAATCTTGAACATGTAGAATGTATCATATTTATCCTTTAAAAATATAATATACATAATTCTTGAGTAGTCATCAACAAATAAGATAAAGTACTTATCTCCATAATAGCTCTTTGTTCTCATCGGACCACACAAGTTAGTGTGAACAAGGTCAAGAATGTTCTGAGATGAATATATCCTACTTGTAAAGCTAGACCTGGTTAGCTTTCCCAACTGACATTCCTTACACATAGCATTTGCAGGCTTAGTTAATGTAGCAGACCTCATTTATGCTTGTTGACCTTTATCAGATTATCAAAATTAAAATGACAGAATCTTTTATGCCATAGCCAACTGTCTTCAAATTTATCAATCAAGCAGTGTTTATTAGTAGATTTCAATCGAAATAAGTTACATATAGTTTTTTTTATAGTAGCAATCAATTCTCCAGATGTTCCTAAGATCTTGCATACACCATTACTGAATTCCAACCTAAACCCTTTTTTATTAACCTGGGCAACACTTAACAAGTTGTATTTTAATCTGTCAGCCCAATAAACATCATCACAGTTGGTAGTATCATTAAGTGTTATAGAACCTTTACCTCTTACTACACATGGTGAACCATTACCAAATCTAACTGCACCACCATCACATTCTTCCATTGAAATAAATTTGCCTTTATCACTAGTCATGTGATATGTACATGTTAGTAATAACTGAGAGGGGAGGGTGAATCAGTGGCCTAAAAAATATTCCAATAATCAACCCAAAAACTTAGTACCACAATATTAAGCCTTTAGTTATCTTCAGTCCTATAAGATGAATGCCTCCAAATACTATTATCAAATTACTACTACTCAAAATACATTGTTAAACCTTCTATTGTATGTTTACCGAATAACAGTCTGTTAATTTATTGAAAGACGGTAAATTATCTAGAGTATACCGATCAATCCAGTTAAGCTACGTGTAATGCAAAATACTAAAGTAATGACTCATAAACACATTGACACATAGATTTTTAACGTGGAAACCTTGTTAAGGGAAAAACCACTTGAGACCGGTTGTATGCACCCTAAAATGGTCGCCTAGACTATAGGCCCCATTTAACATTTTATCAATTTATCAAATTCCTGAATCAATGCTTTGCAACATTTTTAATTCAAATCAATTTCCTTGATCAAATCGTAATTAATTTAATTATTTCAATATTTCCTAAGGTTTGATCATTTTTTCAATAATA
>MU225089.1:0-16240 GCA_018584345.1 Thuja plicata | reverse complement strand
AAATAGAGAATGACACAATGATATACCCTGGGGAAAACCTTTCGGTAAAAAACCCCAGCACTCCAAAACCTGCACAATGTATTGATCCAAAATTATTACAGTTACAATACACTTGCAATGCAAGTTCGTTCAGAAGATTTCAAAACCCTTGAAGACAAATCACGGCAGCATAAACCGTTCCAACAATACACTCACATTGCTTATCTTTTCAACCCTAAAAATGCTTATATCATGCGCTTCACTTTTTAGGGCTACTCCTAATGATAACCGTATTAGGGTTTTTACCATTCTCCGAGAAAATAGGAAACCCAAATTTTTTTTTCAAGAGTGTACAGTACTCACATTTATCAGTTGCCACATGTCTTCACCTGTCATTGAATCTTCCTAACATAGCTCTTACGTGTCATAGGAATTCGTCATAACCGTTTTAGCCATGATCTCCTTACACACAATTCAAGATGCCGACACATCAACATTATTTGCAAGAAATACATTTTACAAAACAAATAATAAGAATAGGAATTATCCAAGGTTGAGACACCTTATTCCTAACACAACAAACCCTAGATATGAGATATGAACGATTCAGATCATTCTAGGTAAGATAAAATGCATCTAGACACTCATAAAACATTTTCCTCTAACCACATCGGCTTGCACATTGATTTTATCTTGGTAGTTGAGCCATTTCTAAAACCTCTTTTGACCAAAAAAGTAACTTCCTAAAGAAGCTTTCTCAAATGTATACCTCGATCAATATGTTGTCAAGTAATTCCCATAAATCACGAAACTAAATTACCACTTTACGAAAATCATCACCGATCTACAAATCTTCATAGCCTGTTTAAAAACTTTGTCTTGTTTATATGTTCATTCTATTAACATCATTTCTAGTCAATTAAACTAGAGTACCAGTTAACATTATCATTCGCACTCATGCATATAGTATCCTAACATTGTATACAACTATATCCTGTGACCAGTCCATCAAATAATTCATAGATCTGAAACAACAATTACATCATTTACTATCCATCATTGACTGTTTTAGCAATTACTCAGTTTGAGTTCATTCCAACATAACTAACTTAATTCTCCATATCAGACATCGCAATGACAAAGTTATCATCAACACACATGATATAACTTTCCATAAGAATAGAAACATTAGAAATATACCATAACTCATGATTCACTTACACAATATTAGGTAATATACTGAAAACATTAAGTCAAGTAGTTGACATCAATGACAACCAAATAACTGATTCTCCTATCATCAAATCTAGACCAATCTTCATCAATGCTTTAATTAGCATCACTGCATCAATTATGCTAAGAGATATAATATTCATATGTTAAAGTCAGGTTGGGGTTCGCAGCAGGAAGTGGAAAAGGCATGATAATGAGGAGTGGGTTAAAGGCTTAAGTAATCTCCTATCTGACAATTCAATTCTAGTTTAAGTTCATAAGTGGGGAAATGAAGCGTCTCGCACCTATGGGCTGAGATAGGTTAAAGAAATGTCACAGTTAATATATTGGGATAAGTCTGAGAAAAAGTGAAAAAACTACAAATAGAGCTATATATATCTTTGTTTTGTGTGGAAATCCTTATAAAAATATAAGTGAAATAAGTACAAACATGTTTTCATGTATACCTTCATAATTTTGCATACACTACAAGATCACCATTGCTTACATCCAATGTTCGTCTGGTAAGAGGGATCTATGTTAATATTATGAGACATTTATAGTATCTAAGTAATCCTTTCTTTTGAAAATAGAGGATAGGTGCAATCCAGTTTTCCTCGGAACCATTCTCAAGCTATATTTTACCATAAAAAAATAATCTTAAGACACCCTTTTAGAGCTAAATAATCTCTAATCCCCTTTTCTAACCCATATCTTCCCTTAATCACATAGTAATAAATAATAAAATTAGAGTAAGAAAATAATCAATGCTAGGTCTTTCCAGATATCTAAGTCTAATATTTTCCATTGATTATGACCAGAGTATGTAAATCATAAACAAATCATCAAGTTTGATGCTTCGTTCTATGCTTTGAGCTATAGCTCTGTATGTAAATATTTTAGCAATATCTATAAACAAAAAAAAAAAAACCATCCTTCATAGTATGAGAAATATCAAAATGAGCTTAACCTCCTGTGATCAAAAGCTAACACTAGTACCATTTTGTCTATTAAAGTTTAATATACTATACCTATTAATTTGAACAAAACTACCTAGGAGACTCATATTCTAATTTATAAAAGTAGATTCCTAGGTAGATACTCTTTTATTCCCATTTCCTCCTGAGAATGATAATTTTTTCCTCTAATTCACTTTCAATTTTAGTCTTTTCCATGGGAACACTATGCTCGCAGGGCTCTCCACCTTCGCAACCTTGGTGGGAGAATTTTTAGAGGGACAGTTTGGAGTTTGTTCTATTTCTTCCTCCTCTTCAACCTTCTTCTCTATATTCATGTCATTCATGGTGAAATTTCGTTCCACGTTTTCATGGATGGATTCTTTTCTAAAACCCGAAGCACTCTCGGAGGAAGAGTCTGAGATTATGTGGATTACTTTAGCCATGGACATAGTGCTGGTGTCAAAAGATAAAAGTTGAAGCGAGCTCTATTTCTTTTTTCAATTTGAAGCGGGGAAAACTTGAGCAGAAAGTTTAAGCTTGGAAAACTCCTAGATTTGAAAATTGCATTCATCTAATAAGAAATAGCTATTGCACCTTGGTTTGGAATGGGTATGTCGAAGAGGTGTGAAAGGTCAATTATAATTTTTTTTGGTTTATTAGTTGCAAACACTTGTGTAATACATGAGCTCACGTGTTATGCTATTTAGATGATAATGTGTTTGCAATAAATTCTTAATGGTTAATAGTTTCAAATAAACTATGCATCCTTTCAAACATGACCAAAAGAAAATTTTGAATCATGAAAGTAAATCTATGTACTTAATTACGTAGGGGTGTCCATGAGACATAAAATCACATTTAGAGTCACGTCTCCAAAGTCTTCTTAATTACCAATGTCATTGTCACATAATCTATAAATTGTGTGCTTCTAGTCTTTGGTAATAGTTCACTACCTAACTATTTCCCTATATATTGAGGAAAGTCTCTAGATCTACCCTAAAACTCTTTCATGTTAAAATATTAAGAATTTTGATAAGGATAAAATCAATAAGTTTACTCTCTCTTGATAAGTTATTAATATTTTATTTATTGATTTTTGATAAAATATTTACTACTTTTTTCTCCCCGTCACAACAAATAACCTCACTCTTGATAAATTGCAAATATTATTTTAGATTAAAATCATACAAGTTATTTTTAGTACTTTTAGAAATTGATTATATTTGGGATTTAAAATATGAAGTTTTCACAATCCATATACCATCTTGGCAAGATTTCTAGATTTAACAATGTAAAAAATGATCATCAACATATTGCCAGTAATGTACTTGGCTAGAACCAAGATGTTTAATGTGTTTTTTTATATGAAACAAACTATAGTGAGTTTCCAACATTATATTACGTCATTCTTCTTCAAGTTATTCACACTTTAATTTATTGATATATATACAGTTTCCCCTAGTGTTTCTTTAATTTAAACAGTTGAATGGTCAAAGCCAAAATATAGCTTAAATTTTGAAAAAATTTGTAAAAACCATCAAAATATTTTATTTATGTTGTTCTCAGAGGTTCTTACTTTTTCCTTGGGGTAGTTTGGAAAAGTTCTACTAAAAGGAAATTAAATATCTTGGAGAAGCTTGATCGACATTATTATTTTTCATGGAAAGCTTGTGGATGTAAGATATTGAATCATAAATATTCAGATAATGGTGATTAATGGTCTATGATGTGTTGAACCTTAATTTGTAGGTTTTAATGGTCTATGATGTGTTGAACCTTTATTTGGAGGGTTTTATTATGCTTGTGTGGTTGATGTTTCTTTGTGTATGTAACGCTTAGGAATGACGGTTGTGTGAGAAATGTGTGAAGAGAGAAAGCCTCTAAGGATTAAGGTGAGTCTCCTTGAAAAGGGGATGCATTGCATACTTACATAGAATATCCCTATCCCAATATTATTAATATTGTCATATAATCTCCCTATTCTCGAATTTTGACTCAATGTGCTTATGAACCCATGAGTAAGGTTATGTGGGTACAATTATGAGTTGGAAATGGTTATTTTGTCTTTGTGTTCCTTGTGAAACCTAGTTTTCAAAAGGGCCTCCTAGCTTAAGGGTCAGTTTTTGAGAAAGCCATATTTGTATTGTAGGTACTAGGTGGAGCTCTAAATATTCTCCTTATTCAAGGTTGGATGGGAAAAAGACATATCAAGAATAAGTAAAAATATGTTAATAAAACTTATGTTGGTAAGTTAATGTTTTGGTGTGAGAATAATAATTAGTGGGAAAAAGATAAATCTAGAGGCTTTTGCATATGGTGCAGTCAGAAAAAGTACAAAATCAATTCTCCTTCTATAAAATGAAGGATGGAAACCTTGCGAAGCATGACACTATCCCTATTAACAACTGCTTCTCTATCCTAAATCCAATTGCCAATGGAGACTGTTTGAATGATCGACATATTTTACCTAGGGTTTCTACTACCCTAGATCAGGCTAGAGCAGAAATATTCCCATCACCTAGAAAAATTGAGGAATAATGTAGTTATATCTACCATTAAAGCTAATAGGCGTGATGGGGATCCACAATCCCCTAGTTTTGGTATCTCAGGTAAAGTTAATTCACCAGATCCTGGATGGTAAACAGAAAACTAGGAAAATCTCATAACTACAAAAAGTGGAAAACTAGGATTTCTGAGGAACCCTTGGCAGAGGAATTCAAAGGAGAAAATTTCCCAAGGAAGGATTGATATGCGGGAAGGAAACCAAGTGGGGGAAATAAGAATAGGGAACCCTAGGTCGAAGGAAATAAAACAAAACTTGAGAGATGTTACCATTGGAAAACCAGGAATATGGATACTCCCACTAAAAAGAAAGATTCCATTATTTTCCATGGGAGAAAATAGGCTGGCACTAGGTAGTCAACTAGGTAAAGCCCTAGAACCCTATACCCCACCCCATAGAAGGGATCCTTCCAAGCTCAATCCACCTTTGGGAAATCGATCAAGGACAAATGCAACAAAAAATCCTAGCAAGATTATTGAATAGGGTCAAACCCGGGAAATGAAACATAAAGTGCCTAATAGAAAGAAACCCTTTCCAACCTTGAGATTCAACCAGTCAAATAGTCCAGAGACTGAAGTAAGAATAAACATGAAGAATAAATTTATAGATGGTATGAAAAACCACTTTAAAACTCATGGGATTTTTGTAAAATGGTTGGGAGATGAGGGAGAGACAAAGGACATAGCAGAGTGGTTCAAAAAAACATTCCTAGGATAGGTAAGTATCACTATCCTTAAGAATAACTTTCTTTTTCTAGACTACTCAGATCTTTCACTTAAAGCAATGTTGTTAGAAGGTGAATGCCCTAATTTTAAAAACAAGGGTTTTATATTTATTGACTAGTGTCCAAATTTTGATCATATGAATGTTAAAAATATTTAAATAATAAGATGGATAGAACTGCCTAATCTCCCTATCGAACTAATAAATAACACCATTATAAGAGACATTGCAAATAAGTTTGGAAAATTTGTAGAACTTGAGAAATATTTCATCAATCAATCAGATGTTAAAGTAGCAATCAAAATAAACAATGCAGTTAAAATCCTTAAAATAATCAAGCTTAAAATAATGGAGGAAACATACACCATTAAACCTATTTTTTGTGAACCCCCAAATACTAATAAGAATAAACAGAGCATAAAATATAATGCTCCTCCATCGTATGTCAAAATAAGCCTTAATCAGGATAAAGGGGGCTTTATAGTGGAAGATGTTCAGTTGGATAAGGAGCACAATCTAACCTTGGGAAAGGCTTTATCTCCACACCCTGCACAAGGCAATCCTGAGCATGATATAGAGGGTGAAAAGGAAATTGCAAATACATCAACAGATTTGCAAAACCAGAAGATATTTCAGGAAGATATAACAAAGAATAAGGACAATAAAAAATTAGAAGGATAAATAAAAGAACATGAAATGGAAATCTTCATAGAAGAAACTCATACCCTAGAAAATAGTGATGGGAAAATGAAAATCAGTGATGGGAACAAATAGAAAAAATCAATAAATCTTGAGTAAGTAGAAAATATCTGTGAAGAAATCCTAAATGAGTACATAGACTCACTAGTAGCGAAAAAATTAAATATGGAAGAAATTAATAAGGAGAGAGATATTAATCCAAAAAATAATAGAATTAGAGGAGGAAGAAATGTCACAACAACTTTTAGAAGAAGAAATAGTGGATTTGGAGGAATTAGAAGGAAACAAGGAAAATAATATCCCAGGGATAGCAATAACTAAATTTGAAACCTCCAATCTAGATTGTGCCAAAACCCTAAAGAAAAGAGGAAGAAAATCTTTGGAAGAACTTAGAGAAAGAGATGGGATAGTAGAAGATTAGACTAAGATTACTGTGATATTTAATGCAGGGAGGGGGAAGTACCCTCCCACAGAGAAATGAAAATATTATCGTGGAATGTCAGAGGCATAAATGCCCCTAACAAGCAGTGGATGATTAAGTGTTGCATATCTAAGCAGAAACCATCCATTCTGTTAATCCAAGAAACAAAAATGAACCTTACAGAGTTAGACATACTAAAGAAGAAATTAGGACTATGGGAAGTAATAGGAGTCCCAACAGAAGGAGGTTCAAGAGGGCTAGCTATTGCATGGGATCCAAGATAGGTGAATTTCTCAATAATCAGTAGTGGCAAACATTGGATTTTAGGAACTATCAAAAGCATCTGATCAAATCTCAACTTCAATATAGGCAACATATACACCGCTACACAATATCTGGACAAAAAAGTGGTATGGAATGAGATTGGAGAAATACTTAACCAACATCCAAATCATAAATTTATTTTTGGAGGAGACTTCAATATTGTTCTAATACCGAGAGAGAAGAGAGGGGGAATATTCTAAGTATACATTGCTTGACATGATTTTGAGTCATGTATAAATAAAAATCAACTGATGGAAATTAAAATAGAAGAGGTCTAATTTAGTTGGAACAATATGAGGTTTGGGTATAGCAACACTACAGAAAAATTGGATAGATTCTTTTTAAAGGGATATGGGTTGATTTCCCCTATACTCTTAGGGAAGATATTTTTCCTTACTCGAGATCTGATCACTTCCCTATCCAACTGAACATCATTGAAGACTATAGACCTATACGGTGCCCCTTTAAATTTGAACAAATGTGGTTCAAAGATGAAAACTTGATTGGGCTTATTAACCAATGGTGGAGAAGTATTGAAGTGAAAGGATCCAAATTTTTTTGCTTAATCACTAAACTTAAAGCTATAAAAACCAAATGAAAAGAGTGGAACAAGAATTATTTTGGAAACATCTTTGAAAATAAGGAAAACATTGAAAAAGAACTCGAAGACCTAAATAAAGAAATAATAAATATGGGATGAATGAGGAATCCTACCAGAAAGAGAAATCTTTAAAAATATAACTAGAAGATGTTTTAGTAAAAGAACTTTTCTAGAGGAAAAAATCTAGAGAAACCTGGCTGGAGGTAGGAGATAAGAACACAATTTTTTTCACAATAGTACTAAGGTTCACAAGATATTAAAAAAATCACTACGATTAAGAATCCCAATGGAACAATACTAGAAAATTCAAAAGATATTGCAGAAACAACAGTTACATTCTTTAACAATGTTCTTAACAACTAGGAGGGTTCAAATATTAAAGACCATGACAAGATCCTAGAACAAATACCGAGACTCATCAATGAAAACCAAACCAAAATTCTCAAAGACAAATTCACAAAAGAAAAATAGAAGTAGTAATTAAAAATATGCAACCAGACAAAGCCCCGGGAGTGGATGGTTTTCTGAATTTCTTCTTTCAAAATTTTTGGAATTTTATAGGGAACGAGGTGATAGAGGGTATTGAATGAGTCAAAAACTCAGGTAGCCTCCTTAAAGAGGTAAATAATACCCTCATAGCCCTAATACCAAAAAATGATAAAGTTGAGGGATTTAATGATCTAAGGCCCATCTCCTTATGTAATACCATTTACAAAATCCTAACCAAAGAAATGGCAAATAGAATACAAAAATTAATTCCCACCATAATAAGTGAAGAAAAAATAAGTTTTGTACAAGAGAGATAAATTTATGATGGAGTCATTATAGCTTAAGAAGCAATTCAATCCATCGAATTCAATAAGAACCCAAGTATGCTCATTAAAATAGACATCAGTAAAGCCTATGATAAAGTAGACTGACGCTTCTTATGCAAGGTAATGGAAAAGCTTGGGTTTGATAAATAGTGGATAAAATTAATCTATGAATGCATTTATACTCCTAAGTTCTTGGTCCTAATCAATGGATCCCCTGAAAGATTCTTTGAGTCATCAAGGGGAATTAGGAAAGGAGACCCACTATCACCATTTCTATTTATTATCATGATCGAGGCTCTTGGTAGAAATCTGAGTGCAGTTACGATAGAGGGTTCTATAAGGGGTATTAGAATCAGCAGTAACACAAAACCAACTAGACATCAGTAGTTTGTAGATGACACAGTTATTTTTGGACAAAGTAGCATTGAAGAGGAAAAATCCATAAAGAAAATATTAGAAACATATGCAAAAGCGGAAGGTCAAGAAATCAACAATGATAAATCAATTTTTATCTTCTTTAACACAAGAAGACATGAAGAAGAAGACATATGTAACATGTTAAGATTTAGGAAAGGAGACCTCCCCTATAAAGACTTGGGCCTGTCTTTAAATAAAGGTATAAAATCTACATCAGCATTAGATAACATAATATCTAAAATCAAACAAAGGACTGAATCCTGGAAAGGAAAATGACTATCCTCAGCATACAAAGTGGTTATATTAAAATCTATCCTATCAGCTACCCCTATATACCAACTATCATGTAACCAACTACCAAAATAAAAATAGATGAAATAAATAGACTAATTAGGAAATTCTTTTGACGGGGTGCAAAGGACAAAAAAAAGATAGCATTAGTAGTATGAGAAAAATTATGTCTTCCTAAAGAAAATGGAGGCATGGGTTTCAATAACATCAAGCAACAGAGTAAGGCTTTAGGGGCCAAACTCATCTAGAAAATGCTATCCAACCCCAACCTAAAATGGGTAAATATTCTTAGACACAAATACTTAAATGGTAGGGATCCTTCAACCATTTTCAGAGTAGCCAATCCAGTTAAGGGATCCAAAATATGGAACTTCAGATTGGACTGTAGAAACATTATTGGGGAAAATTTTACATGGTTCACATAGGTGATGGTTGAGAAGCCTTGTTTTGGGAAGACTCCTGGGAAGGAAACCAACCCATAAAGATGTTAGAGTAATAGACCTTTTGGGTTATTAATTAAATCATTTTGATCTAATTACTAACTCACCTATTCACTCTAGTTGCTTAAGTCAACCTTAGGGTTTCCCTTTTAGGGTTTCGTGATTCCTTTTTAAGGAATCACCTCTTTGTATTTTACAACAGAGATATTGTTCATAATAGATTATTCTTTTGAATGTGAACATGATGCCTCTGATATTTTGGCCTCCATAGTTTTTCTTCTATTTCTGTTCTTTTGCTTCTTCCATGTGACAAGATTATGCATGCAGGTGTTCTTGGTAGATTAGTTTTTCACCTAATCTAACATGGTATCAGAGCCATCCTGCGGCTCTCTATTCATGTTTTGTTGAAGTGTTTTAGAAGCAGGAGGTTTTCAAGTTTTCAGAGTTTTTTTATGTGGATTTAGAGGTGGGCTTTGTTTCTGGTCACTTTGGCTCAAACAGACATCTCCATTGAGCTCAGAGCACCCAAAAACCCTAGAATCCATATAAAAATTGTCCATTTTGGACAATGTGACTCTGAGGCAAAATTTTTTTGGCTTCTAGGGCTGTACAGAAACAAAAACTGAGAAAAAAATTTAAAAAAATTACATTTTTTTTAGGTTTTTCAGTTTAAAAAAACCACTTCTAGTGTTAATGGAAAGGCGCCACCGCTAGGCCACCACGGCCTACATCGCTACCCTTTGCCAGCCCCACACTGCCAGCCCCTGCCGGCCCCAGCATTGCCGCCGGTCCTGCATTGCCCGGCTCCGCCGCCAGCCCTCCACCGACCAACTCTGCCACCCTGGTCTCCTTCACTGCCTGGCTCCACCACCCTGCGCACGCCCAACGGGCTTTTAGCCCTGTGGGCTTCTCTTTGCCCAGCACGGTCACATGGGTGACCAAGGGCTCCACCCTTCAGCCCCCTGCGCACCATACACCCAGGGGCTCAAATTTTTTAAGCCCCAGGGGCTTTAAAATTTTTTATGGAGCTCTTTTGACCCTCTGATGGTGTTTTTTTCTCTATCTAGAGAAAACATAGGCCTTTTTCCAACTTCTTTATATCGTCAGGAAGCTCTTTCCAAGCTCTTTTCGATGATGGAGGTTGGGGTTTTGGGTTCTGCTATTTTGATAGTGTTTTTTCTATTAAAGTTTGATGTTTGTTTTTTCCTTCCAGGAGCTATATCTTGCTCATTCGGACTCATGTTTTGGAAAACCAGATATCGTCAGAAAGCTGGTTCAGTGAGTTTTTTAGTGGCAGGGGTCTTTTCTCCAGATTCTTCTCTAAGTTCTTTCTCCTCTGAGTTTTGCACTTTCACACTCTGGCAGATTACTTGGGTTCTATAGGTCCTGGGATCTCTTCCTCTATTCTTCTGGCTCACTCTTCTTTCTTCCTTTCTGAGCATTATATACTTCTCTTCTGTAGCATTCCTTTTTCTATAAACACACTAAGATAAAGTGTCGACTTTTGCATATCTGGGATCTTGTACACCTTGTGTTTGTTTGTACTCGCACTCAGTTATAAAGTGCCATGGGGGGGTTATGATTTTTTTTGCCTTATGTGATCATCCACCTTTATCAAGTGAGTGTACCTTCCATGACATTTTTCCCATGCTATGTGTCTAGAAGATCATTTCTTCTGCTTCGACACCGCCCTTCATCCTATGCTTGTACCTTCTTCTGCACTAGGTGTTCCTGATTCTTCTTCTTACAGTTGTTTTTGGCATCGCATTTTAGTGTTCCTGTCACACCTCTCCCTGTTCGGCATTATGGGGGGGTTCACCTGTTGGTTCTATTGCTTCCTTGGTTCAATTGAGTGATCTACGTATTCAGTTTTTGTTCCTATGTACTAGGTGGCTAGGCACCTATGCATTTTGGTGAGATGGATCATCTACTATATAGACACTCATTCATTCCTACTTTTGGGGGTCACCTCTTCAATTGATCAGCTCTTCAGAATTTGTATTCTCTACCTAGTCATGCACTATTTCAGTAGGGGTTCTAGCAGTTACTTCTGACAGTGTTTGCAGCTTCATGCTTTAGAGATGCTATACATGCTCTTTCTTGTTCCTTTCTTTGGGACATTTTTCCTAGATTGAAGGTTTTGTTTCCCTCATCTAGTTTATCTCTTTTTGGGCTAGCATTTTTCCCACTGGGTTTCCTCTATTTCCCCACTTTACAGAGATTTCTTGTATTTGGGTACTTGATCAAGCCTTTGTTTCCGGGACCCATCTTTCTTGCTTTCTGCAGCAGTCTCCTAGGTTTTGGCTTCTCCCTAAGCTTATCTTAAGGGGGGTGTTAGAGTAATAGACCTTTTGGTTTATTAATTAAATCATTTTGATCTAACTACTAACTCACCTATTCACTCTAGTTGCTTAAGTCAACCTTAGGGTTTCCCTTTTAGGGTTTCGTGATTCCTTTTTAAGGAATCACCTCTTTGTATTTTACAATGGAGATATTGTTCATAATAGATTATTCTTTTGAATGTGAACATGATGCCTCTGATCTTTTGGCCTCCATAGTTTTTCTTCTATTTCTGTTCTTTTGCTTCTTCCATGTGATAGGGTTATGCATGCAGGTGTTTTGGGTAGATTAGTTTTTTACCTAATCTAACAAAAGAATCTTGATAACTTTGAACAAACCAAAGATATTCTACAAAATCTATGGGGTAAGAAAGTGAGGGATTACATTGAACTTTCCTTGTTAGAAAATACTGAGGACCCAAAATGGAAAACAATGGAAGGGTTAAATATCCTAGAGAGAGACAGAGAGAGAGATAAATGTTCTTACAAAAATCTTGAGTTAGAGAAATATAACATTGAATAGATCAAGTGACATATTAATTTGGGGAGCATCCAACACAAAGGAATATGTTACCAAAGAGGTATATAAGTTATTAATGAACAAATACTTAGACCAAAAACTAATCTACCAATACACCTATGCTGGGACAAAGTATGCTTACCCAAGGCCAGGCTCTTTTCATGGATAGCCTTGCAAAATAAATTTCTAACTGCTGATCATTTTACTAAAATGGGGTATGAAGACCCTATTAGGTGCCCCTTATGTGAAAAGGATAATGAGAATGTAAGCCACTTACTTCTAAATTACACCTTTTCCAGAAAATGTTGGGAATGGCCATGTTCTAAACTAAGTTTCACCTCTGCTTTACCAAACAACATTATGAGCCTCTTCCAAGCCTGGCCAAATTACTTTAAAAGTAGCATCTATAATATATTATGGAAAATATGTCCTTCCATAGTCATGTGGGAAATTTGGAAGGAAAGAAACAGAAGACTGTTCAAAGACAAGAAAATGGATATAAACCAAATCATAAACAAAATTATTGCATCCATTATTGAAACAGTAAATACAAGAATCCCTAATATGTCTAGTTCACATAAATCAATGACTCCATGGGACAATAAGATGCATAACCAATGGGTAGGATAAAAACTTCCAACATTTGCTAATAAACCAAAAATGGACAAAACCAAGGCCAGACAAGAATGCAAATGGAAACCACCCCAAAAAGGTTGGCACAAACTCAAATGCAAATGGAAACCACCCCAAAAAGGTTGGCACAAACTCAAATTTGATGGGGCTTCAAGAGAAAACCCAGGAAAAGAAGGAATAGGTTGTGTGATTCACAATGAGGAGGGAAATGAAGTGGTAAACCTCTCAAAACCTGTAGGGTTCCAAACTAATAACAAAGCTGAAACGATAGCATTAGTCAATGGTCTAAGATTATGTATCAATCTTAGAATCCAAAACCTAGAAATTGAAGGGGGTTCAACTAATATAATAAATTCTCTTAGAAAATAAAGCACACCAAACTAGAAACTAAACTCACTCCTTATAATAGCTTTAGATCTACTTCCAAGATTGGTCAATTACACCCTTAATCACATATTTAGGGAAGGCAATAAAAGAGTAGATGAACTGGCTAACCTAGGGCAGATGGTATCTTCATTGAGTCAATCCTTATAAAGGAATAACTAAGGAGGAGCTAAAATTTAGAGTAACTCTATGAAAAAAGAGGTCCTTAATCATCTTTACACTTACATGGGTTGGTGAAGTTGAATCCATACATATATAGAGAGATATACTAGAAAAAAAATATCTACTGGTAAGTACTTTGGGAAAAGTCACTTGCAGATAGTTATTTATATACAACTATGGAATCATAAGTATAACTATTTATATGTACTAATGACACACACACACACACACACACACACACATATTGTATAGTCAGAAAATGGAAACACTTCCATTGTAGACTGGTTTAGCCTTCTGTGTAAGTGGTTTAGGGTCATGTCAAGCACCTCGAATGGGTCTCTATAGGGTTGAGGTCATCCTTGACCTAGGGCAGGGTTGAACTTCACTCCAAAATTTCACCCTTGACCCCAAAATGTTGACCTTGACTTGCACAGCTTTGACGGAAAATTTTCCGAAAAGGGTATCCATATTTGCACTTTAATTCGCTACTCCAAACCTGTAACTACAATAAAAATGGTTTGTTTGTTGTGGGGGAGGGGTTTGCCTTGGTCATACCCTAGTTTTGGAATTAACCTTATAATCGAATTGAAATTGCATAAGTAAACAAAGTAAATAAATGAATTCACCTTGCTTGTATAGAAGCCCTTGTGGTGGATTCAAATCCTTGGATCCACAAGTATGTATGCACCAAATTCACGTAGAATGTAGAATGTAGGATGCAAGATGTCTCCAATCAATTTCTTCTGGATCTTCAACACCAATCTTGAATGGATCTTGGAATAGGAGGAGGCTTGCATGGATGTGGATGGAGAAATCTTCAATAAGAGGGCTCCATGGAGCTTGAATCCTTCAATGGCTACCAATGGACCTCCTTGATGAATTGGATGCTTGAATGCTTGAGAGTAGATGCTTACTTCAATAGATCATGCATAGAGTTTGGATGGAATTGCTTCTTACATCTTAGAGAAAATGAGAGGAGAAAGCTTCCTTATATACAAATCTAGGGCACAATCTTCTAGAGAGGCCTACATACGAGAATTAAATTCCCATTAGACCTATACCCCTAGAAGAGGACCTATGTTAAATATAATTTAGGAATCGTTTCTTCAAAGACCAAAACAACTGACCCGGAAGCGAGAATTAAAATTTTCCAAAGCCCGAGATCCAAAAATCCCCAAAATCTAAAATCTCAACCTTGGGCCAGAAAAAGGTCAATTCTAACCTAGGTCAAGGGTGAGGTTGAACTTGACCCAGAAAGGTTGATTTTGACCCTGAGGTCAAAAATCTTAGTTTCCAGTTTAGGGTGTCAGAAACAGGGTGGAAAAAGTGGGAAATGGGGCAGAATAGGGGAAAAAGCCAGATCCAAGTCAAAGACCCATTCAAGGCTCTTTACATGACCCCAAACCACTTACTTGGAAGGCTAAACCAGTCTACAATGGAAGTGCTTCCATTTTCCGACTATACATTTAGCCCCCACTTTAGCAAGACTATGGACTCGATGCAAACTCTTGGTAAAGGAGATCATGAAGAAAAGATAATCTTATTGAAATCAAAAGGGACAAAGGAATCCTCAAGCCCCCAGGGAATTAAGTCTTCATCAACCCTAAGATCATGATAAGAGAGACAACACCAGTCAAAGATAAAGAGAAATAGAGGGGAGAGGTTAGCTCACCCAGTAAGATGTGTGTATCTCACTTTGAACCACAAAAAGGATAGGATGGCCCACCAAGCAAGCACTTGATAGTCACCCCATAAATTTGTGTGCCTTCTGGAAGCTTTGTGAATGTATGTAGTGCATCTTTTGATGGATTTTATGAAGTACCCATGGATCCATATCCTTATATCACCATGGAATACATTTGTAAAATGTGTATCTCTTCAGGATTTAGCAACTTATGTGTGTTACCTTCCGAGGATTTAGCATATTGAATTGTAATTGAATGTGTATCTCTTTAGGATTTAGTGACTTATGTGCATTACCTTCAGAGGATTTAGCATGCTGCAAAACAAAAGATTAGAACAAAAATGCAATAATATAGAATGAGGGAGGCCGTGTATATGCCCCCCTCCTTAAGATGGTAAAGTACATACTAATTTGACATGTTAAGAAAAGAAAATAACAAGGATAAAGCCTTCTTCAACATCAAGACACTATCCATAGACAACACCCAGTCCAAGCCAAGAAGGTCACAACTCCTATGAGGCCATGGAAGGGACGAATGCAAAGAGATATCATGCATGAAGTGAAAAAGCAACCCTTGTGAGGGATAACACAATACTCAGTTTCCAAGGTCAGGGATTTATCAACCATGGAAACTCAAAGTTAAACAATGAAATAGGTTATGATCAAGGACATAGATCCTCAATGTAAACCAAAATTTTCATGTATGTTGGATATCACATAATAGATAGATACTTCTTAACCAAGGGAAAAGTGAATCTCAAAAAGACAGAAAAGAAGGAGATGGCATCCTTGCCCCCCAAGCGTAGGAACAAGGTTGAAAGGGGACCTATTATATCGCTCAAAACACTATGCAAGACAACGAGCCCCCAAGGATTAGGATAACATTGTTTACATAATGTGGAGCTCCATTAGGAACATTGTTAGAAGTATTAAAAGAATGAAAATATGATCATGAAATAATCCAAGAAAATGAAGTGCAAGAAGGAATTTACCATAAACCAAATGTGAGATAAAGTTTTCAAGATCAATCACCAAGAACATGAGAATACTCCAAGAATCCCAACAAAGAGCCAA
>MU225088.1:276719-329773 GCA_018584345.1 Thuja plicata | reverse complement strand
CATTATGCCAAGATGATAATTACAATGACCCCGAAGGGTGTATTTATACTACTCCTGGAGGCCTTTCGGAAAGTTCCCGAAGGTCATGTCGGCTATCCGATACTAGTCTACCCGTCGGCTTGTCAGCTGACTACAAATTCAAAATCACGCTATCATTAAAATTTCTAAGCAAAACTTTGCAGAGTGGCGCAAAATTTTAAGATAGAATTTAAAATCTCACTCATACAAAATAAGCTTAAATTTTATGCGCTCGACCAGAAAAAGACCATTTCTCTACTGACCTGGGAAAGACGTGGAAAACTGCTTGCAAAGCAATTGAAACACAAAGACGCCATCTAAACTGGAAACAAAAACGAAAAGCCAAACAAAGCAAAAAAGAGAAACAAAGACCAGATGCTTTATAAGAAGTAAAATGGAAAAGGACCAAGGGATGACTGATCCTGCCAAATATAGCTTCTTGCAAAACCTCGACACCCTTAGAGAAAAACTCCTAGCAACCATTTGAGAATTGCGTAGGGTTGCCCCAATTTTGGGGAATGCAAAATTGAGGACAATAGATGCCAAAGAGTATTGATAATAGATGAACTTTTTGTAGCCAATGCGTTCTTGTGAACCTCTCCAATGTCAACAAGCCAATGCAAACCATTATCTTCTATGTCAAGTGCAATGGTCTCCTTGGGCTCCTTCTCAACAATATGGCACTTGTGTACGTTGAAAATGACGTCCAACTCAAGAAAGTGGCGTATAATCTGACTCATTGAGAGTAGATTAAGCTCTTTCCTAGAATATAGTATACATTGAGGAAAATAAGATATTTCTCTCCAAAGTTTATTTGAACATCACCTTTGCCAATGACTGTATACTCATCACCAACAAAAACTGCTAAATTTGAGCAATTTGTATACTCAGTGCACCAATCCTTACTATGTGAAAAATGTCTAGATGCTCCAAAATTGATGTACTACGTAATTGGTGTGATTTTTTGGTTGTTTGTCCATAAAAGCATAGAATGCTTTGCGACACATGCCTTTGATGGAGGCCCTCCTTGATTGTATTCCTTTTCGCGAACCTCTTTATGCAGTGCTTCTTCATGTGACCAAGTTTACCACGATAATGACGTGATAGTCTTCAGATTATATGAAATGTCTTCATTCTATCCTTGACCTTTCTTTTGAGGCCACTTGCCTTTGCCCTTGTCCTTGGTTGCAAAGGCTTGTTTCACACTTAGTGAATCACTGTTGCCGCCAAACCACTTCTTCCATCTATCCTGCTATAGGAGTTTGTTGTACAAATCATTGAACTGCAGCCCAATAGTGTGTAAGAGCCCTGCTGGCTCTAACCCTAGGACGCGGTGCTGATGATATTATTGTTTTCGTTTTTAGAGTTTTTTTTTTTTGAAATATTTAAATTGCAATGCATGAATTTTAAATAACTCAAGTCAAAGTAGCACAACAATTCCTCTTATTGAATTCAAATAACAACTATATACATTTTTACCAAGCTTGAGGAATTCAACTATTATAAACTGAACTGAACCTGGAAGAAATGGCAGCCTGCTGGATTTATCAATAACAATGTTGCCACCTTGTGCAACTGTAAGACTAATCGCCAATGAAGACCATGTGACCAAGAGAACTCCCAATGGCAAAATGTGCCCTTTACAAGCACTTGCAAACCCTTCATATCTCACGTGGCTGATATATAGATGCTGCGGGTGCTAATATTAAACCCATACACTGACTCTTATGGCTCAAAATTTGCAATGCAAACTGATTAAATAAACCTCCAGCAATCTCAGAAATGTCTATGGATTCAAAGCTTCAATTTCACCTCCATTAAGCTCAACCATGGCTTCTGTATAAAGCCATAGCATCTGCACAATTTGTTGGACCTTTAACCAATTCAAAGTGCTGAAATTCTTGAAAGAATTTACAATTCTTCAAGCTCAAGACCTGAAACCCTTCTCCAAAATTTCTCTTCAGCCAAAACACAATAACCAAAATACAGAAGGATGATGTTCCAATTCCTTTGTCTTGGCATTTATATTTCCCAAGTAAAAGTCGATCCTGAATCTTCAAGATCACTCCTCACATAACTCAAAATCACTTGCTTTTGATGCTTTTGAATTATGATAATTAATTCTCCCATTTCCCAAAGTTTGGCAACTATATTCTAACTAATAATATAATCAATAATTACACTTCATCATTAAATGCACTTAGCGCCAACTTATAATAAGCCTCAACTTTATTAATAATCTTCCATTAGGCGCCAGCTTAATTAATCAATTAAAGCTCTTTAATAATATCTCATGGCCCCCATTCACTTAATGCACTTTATAATAAATTATTAATAAAGTACACTTTATTAATAATTAAACAACATGCAATTGAGCCATTAAACTTAACTCACTGAGTCAACTGGGAATCAGGATGACTACTGCATATGCCATGTGTCCAAGTGCCTTGCCAAAGATAGGAGCTCTGCGAATATGACTTACTATAAATAGTAAGTCCTTGAACATCTTCTCTAGCCAAATGTGCTAGGGCTCAACATTGCAAACATAGCCCGTTCAGGTGCCCTGCTATAATTAGAAACCCTGACTTCCCCGAAATAGTCACTTACTATAAATAGCAAGTGTGCCAAACTGTACCAAACGAAGAGCAAACCTCAACGTTTCTGCACTCTGGAAGGGAAAGAGCCTCCTGCACTGCCAACTGGGATCCTCTAACCAACTGACTTAGTCTACAAGGGCCATTGACAGGCTAATCCAAACCACCAACCATGGTGAGCTAAAAAGGGGACATTACATAGTGGTAGACATGATGTTGAGTGTTTATGAAATGCTTGTAAGATTGTGGTAAGCTTTTCAGCATTGTAGCTACCATGTCTTCGTCCATCGTCCAACCAATAAGAGCTAATTGCTTGAGAACGTCTATATCTTCATTAAATGATCTTGCAAAGACATCTTCTCGTCCATCATGATTGAGAACATCTCTTTAAGGAAGAAGGCCTTGCCTTTGTCTGACTCGTGAATTTCTCTCAAAGGTTTTCTGAATTTTTGTAGAATATTTTCCTAGAGGTATCTTCGGATGCATTTCATATGGGATGGATAATTTAATGAGCATAAAGGCTTCATGATTACGCTCATTGAACTTGTCTTGGTCGTTACCCGCAATTGCTGCTTGGGTCTTAGTGCTGAGGATGATCTGATCAAGATTCTAGTATTCGAAGATAGTGAGCATCCTTTGTTTCTAATTGTTGTAATTTTTGCTAGTGAACCTTTGGCAGCCTTCCAACATGATGTTGGTCAATGAAGCCATCCCTCCTGCAATCCCAACTCATACATAACGAGAATCTTGTTGAAAGAGTAAGGAAATTTTTATGAAAAAAATTCAGAACCATGGCTGGGAAAAATACCCACAATTTTTGTAAAAATAAAAAATAAAACTCTGCAAAATAATTCTAGAAAATGCAGTATAATTGATTGGAAACCCTAGTTTGCTGCATAAGGCACACATTTTTTGGAAAAAAATAAAAAAAAACGGTTGAAAACCATGATTTTATTGGAAAAACTTGTAAAACCGTAGGCCATTACCAAAACTCAAAAAATCGTGCCAACAATTGCCACAAATCCCACGACTTTTGATGAAAAATCATTAAAAACATCGTAGAAATCCATTGTTTGTGCACTTCCAAAAACCCTTTGCACATAATAGAAATAACCCTAGAGTGATTTTGTAGAGCAAACACGGGGCGAGTCATCCACAAAATTAGTGCAATTTTGAATTGAAATGATTTTGAAAAACCCTTGCGCAATTTGGAGTACAAATAATACCCACGAATTTCGAGAAAAATCCATAACAAATAACTTCGAAAAAATACACATTAACTTATTGAAAAAATTCACCAAAAACCCTTATACCAATTTGTACAACTTCGTCTGGTAAATTCTGTCATGAATGCAACTTGCATTCACCGGTTCTGAGGTCTTCAAAATCCGAGCTTTCATGGCATATTACAGAAAGTAATGATACATAGAATAATTACCAAGATATTCGATATTAATAAAGGAGCGAAAGACTCCAGAAATAAGAGTTGCAAACAATTTATCTGATAAGGATAAGATCAAAAACTAAGAAAAGAAGATGACAATTGATAGAATAAAGGATACTTCTAAAATCTATTCTAATAACTTAATTGACCATTATAACTAAATATAACAATATTATTTTAATAATGCAAGTATTATTACCCTTGGATTTTTGAATTGCTGGCTTTAAACAGATCTAAAAAATCCTTGAAACATTTTTGTTGATTTCATGAATCAATTATGTTGACCGTAACCTAAATTTCTAAGTTACCAGAATCTGTAGTTTAGGCTTGGGTTTTGGTGTGGGTCCGGACGGTGTTCGCCCCTTAGTTCGTCTAGGGAGCGGCCTAGGCACCTGGTTTCCCTGTGGATTTGGTGTCCGGTCTGGGTTTGCCTCCGGATTTGTCTTGGGAACGGCCCGGGTACCTGTGTTTCCTGTGGGTTTGGCTGTGCTGAACCCATAGGGAACCTGGGTGCCCGGATCACACCGAGGATGAAGCTGGCCGCAGATGGGGGCAGTGGGAGCCAAAAAATGGTCCCAACTTGCTAAAAAAAAGCTTTTTTTTAAACAGTAAAAACCATAGAAAACCCTAATTTCGACCCTAATAGCTCACGTTTTCTCATATTTGCTCATTCCATGTGTTGGTCTTGATGCTGCTAATGAAGATGAATGTGGCATTGGATATTAAATGACTTGTAATTTGAATTTTCGTTGTGTAATGACATTTTGAGACTTGAATATTATCCTTTTTGCAAATTATGAATATGATATATGAGGTCTTTTATTTGTAATTTATTGGCGATTATGGATTTACGAGTATCACTCTTCTTTTAAGATTTCTAAGCTATAACTTTGATGTTTGGACATGTATATATATATTATAAATTTATAAAATATATTTATATAAAATTTTTAACACACACATACATATATACATAGTCATACATATATGTATATACACACAGATATACATACATACATATGTATGTACGAACAAATGAATACCCGTACTCAAACCTGAACCCAAACCCGTATCAGCCACTTAGTTAAATTTCATGTGGATACTTGCGAAATCCTTAACTGTCTTGCATCAAACTTTGTTAATGAGTAATGTTTGGAAACAAGTTCTAGATGGTGAAAATATTCCTTTTAAATTAAGGTATTTTTAGACTGGTCATGCCCAAAAAATGAAAAACCTCAAAGGTTGAAAACATGACATTGTCGAACTCAAGTTCAAATATTAATATTGCCAACCTTGAAAACACTAAATGCCCATTATTTTGGGCCTCACTCATTCCTGTTGCCCTCAACATTAAAGATGTGCTCTAAAAGTATCATGTAAACATGTATGCATACTTTTAATTTTGATATACTCTTGCAATTTGTTGATTTTAACATATTTTCTGAATATGACAGAAATATGTACAAGTCAAAACTTGTATAACTACGATTGTAAATGTGTTTAATAATTTTTGGTTTGAACACACTTGTAATTGTAGTTTTAATACATCACTCTGTTGTTTAGAAGGTTCCAAAGATTGCCGGAATTAGAATTTTATGAAGTCAAAAGCCATAACAGAAAATACCAAATTTCCATTAAAATTTATTTTGTTTGATTTGTGTGAGACATTCGTTCATTAGAAATAAGGAACCAATGATGTTGATTCAAACATACATCACATTTCCCCCTGGAAAGTGAGTTTTGAAGCATATTTTATGTTTATGCAGCAACTGTGTTCCTATTATCACACATTCTGTAAATCATTGAAATGCATCAACGGCTGTTTCTCCAATAAGAGATATGTTAACTTTTCCTCTAGACATGTTCAGATAAAATGTTGTTCAAAGTAGACATATCTGTAAACTTTTACTTGTGCTAGCGAGTATGGTTCGTGCCATTTGTTTGGATTTGTTCCTATTTGCATGAGCAGACCCTCTTTCTGACACATGTTTTCATTCTTTGTGCATTGGAAAGGTACGTCTAAAAGAGAGGCTTGAACTGATTGATATTTTGAAGCAAGCAATGAATCTCTTACGAGAAGATTGGGGTCATTTAAGTCTGCCACTTAGTCAGCGGAATAATATGCCATCTTGGTGGGAGGCAGGGCATCATGACAGAGAATTGGTGAAGGTCTGTTCTTATCTTGACTTTATGCCAGTTTTTGTTTGTTCTTTTTTTATGGTTCTTAAAGACGAGCAGTTCTTGGTTTTTCTCTAAAAGTCCTATGCAATGAATATAAAGTTTATATTGTAGGCAGGAAATGTATCTAGGGCAAACTCAGTGATTGACCATACTGTAATTGTATGGAGAAGAAGCTGTGATTCATGTTGTATGTTTGAGCATATGTAAGCTATATGGCCTTAATCAGTTTTGAGCAAGATGGCAAGCTTTTTTGAGTATTCTTTCTAGATGACCTTAATCAGTTGCATGGTTATTCCTTTGTCACTTTGTCTAGCCTGAGAGAACCAAATTCTATTCTAGGTACAGAAATTGAGTCTCAAACTCAACTGAAAGAAATTTGCTGTGGCATATTCAGAATGTTTGCTCATATGTTCGTTTTTCAGAATGTTTGCACATATTCTCTTTTTTCTTTAAAGATTCTAATGAATGGATGATTTTGTTTGTGAATACAGGGTGTATTGGCACATGGTTTTGGGAATTGGGAAACGATATTTGGAAGCAACAGTTTGAGCTTCGGTAATGCTTATCCCATTTCAGAATCTGGTAGCCACCTTGATCCTAAAGCTTGCATGAAACGCCTCAGATTCATTGGTAGTAATCTTCGTCGTCACCTCCGTAAGCTGAAGGTTTTTCTCATTGCCTTATAATATTTAAGCTGATTCTTACATGGTTAAAACCTAAGGTATACAAAACCCCATGTTTGATGGTTTTTGATTATTGTGGTTGGTAAATTTCAGTGGATCTTAGGACAATAGAGCTGTTGAGTTAAATAGTTTTGTAGGAAACTTGTATGTGAAAATGAAATTATTTTTGTTGATATGATGGAATAACCTATATCATATTTAGCAGAAAGTATATTTTAATTAATTTATTAGTTAGAAATTGTCCTGGGCTGGCCTAAGTTAATAATATAAGATTTATGTTCAACCTGGATGGCAAATTGCATGTGCAGCACATGTGGAATATGCAATTTCTAAGTAACAAAGTATTTTATTTTGACAAAAGCATTGATGTATATTTAGTTCGCATGCATCTCATGATGGTTGGAATAAAATCTAATAAAATTATAAAAGTGTTTGGAACATAATCTAATAAAGTATGATTGGTACAAGCATTAACCATATGATAGATTGCAAGAAACACTCCTAGCCTTCCCACTTCCTTCTCTGCACCTCCTCTTTCCTACCCAATGTTTCTCAATTGGCGCATTTCCAGTATGGGAATAGGTACTGAAATATAGGAGCTCTCTAAAATACTGAAAGTGTTGGGATATTCCTGAAAATGGCTTATGGCATATCTGGGCTTTTTTGGAGACATCTAGATGTTTCATGGGGGAGAGGCCCTTGTCCAGTTAAAGAAATTAAATACAATTGACTCTATAACTAACCTAACTTCACCCATATGATCTTCCCCAAACGTAATTGCAACCTAAGCTGAAGACAAAAATAGCATCTATTCATATTAACTGAAGAAGGAATGATCCACATACTGTTTTGGATCTCCATAGGAATGATATTTGCTAGTATCTCAAAGGCACCTTTAAAAATCCGCATACTGTATGGTTTGGATCTCCATAGGCATTCCTAAGGCAACACATTCTTCTATTTGGCTTCCAAGTGGATATCTTGATCTATGAAAAATTAAGGAGAGTATTTTGTGTCCATTTATATGTCTATTATGCCATCAAGCATAGGAGTGTGACCACACGCTAATTCACTACCTATATGCATGGAAGATTTGTTTTTTTTTTTGAAAAGATGGAATTTCCTGAGTGCTCAATGATACAATAAAGTAGCTTCTAGCAGCACAGTCATTTAATTTTCCAAGTGAACCTCTGAAGCTGTTCCATTAAACAGCTGCCTCTTTGTTTATTTGTACTATCTGGATAGAAGTAATAATAGCAGTGCCAGTGAAGAGTTTTAGCGTAGCATCAATAGAAGAAGAGAAATAGCTCCAGAGCATCATTGTAAGTGATGCAGCTCAAGACCTCTCGTTTAGGCAACCCTTCTTGGCTTTCTCTTAATCAAACCAATCATTAACATTTGATGGGGGCTCTCACCCATTTGGGCCCTTTATTTTCCCTACTTATTTGGTATATGTGGACCTACTCGCATTGCCTAGGGGCTAGATGGTGTGGGTTTTGTGAGATGACTTTAAAACTTCCCCAACTACCACCGAATCCAAATTTTCTATTTTTTAATCTTTACAGTTATTGTGCCATGCAGAAGACTACCACTTTTTTTTGGAATCTGGCTCTGCATTTTGAGGTTGTCAAGCTCATCTCTGTTAAAATTAAAAAGAGGCTTCTCTGCTCTTGCTTCTGGTTCACTCTCTTCTTTTTCTTTCTGTTGGTTCTGCAACTTGAGATTTCTGGTGACTTGTCATGATGATGAAAGGCTCATAGCTTTATTGCTGCCTTTGATCCACACTTGTTAGTTTTCTTTGAGAGGTTTTCGAAGGGGGTGTTAAGCTTTGCAGGGTTTTATGAATTTAAACCCCTGGAGAATAGGTTGTGCAGAGAATTTAGAAGAAATTACCTTAGCTTCTTTTCAACCATTTTAATTCTGCTTAATTCTGCTGTGCGCTTCTCTCTATTGGAAAAGATAGCGAACTGTGTTGAGCACGCGGTAAGGCGGTCTCCTCAAATTTTCTGTGTATTTGATTTAGGTTAAGAGAATGGAAATGGAGAGAGGTAAGGATTAGGTGTACTATCCTCATGAATTAGAGTGTGATGTGTGTGCAGACTCTCTATCCTTTCTTCGTCTGCCTATCCTTATATCTTTAAGGGCTTGGTCAAATAACATGCATGGTGAAAGCTTATTGTTTCCAAAGATTATGGTAAAAGACTTTTACTTCATCTATTCAGAATGATTTGCATTCCATGAGAGCATACATATTTGCATACATACATCTATTGTCTAAGATAGATGGTCTCCTGTGATTGTCTGCCTCTCACTCTTATATGTTAAAATCTGAGGAAGCATAGCATAAGAGCCTGCTAGTTATGGCCTGTCTTCTCTAGATGTGATGGATGTATGCGCATTCCATAAAAAACACTAAAGAAAGTAAAGATCTCAGGGATGCAAGAGGTATTCTTGTTTAAGGGGCAGTCAAGCAAGAGGAGGAAGGAGAAGAGTTTGAAAAGAAATCAGATAAGCTAGGAATGGGAGAATAATCAATTGTGACACTACTAATTTAGGTCCTGCTTTTTGAAACTGCAATGACTGCTAATGCTAAAAGGCATAGAATCCTTTTCTTAATTCTTGGAAGTTGTACAAAGACCTTTGTGGCAGGGAGGACCTGGTTAAAGAGATGCTTTTGTTACTAACTTTTAAAGAGTTGTCAATGTAATAACTAAATTGCTCAATGAACAACTCAAATGCATCACTAAGATAGACTATGAGAGAGTAGAGGTGATGGTGATGCCGCAGTAACTATTTTGCATAGGGGAAAGGGAGAGGATTTACAGATTGTGGTGAATGTAAGGGCCGCAGAAGTACTAGATTCAAATGGTGAGGTTGGTGATAGATGGAGCTTGAGAAAGTATGCAAAGGGTGTTCAAGAGCAAGAGAGAAGCAAACGACTAAGTATAATATAGAAACCTTGATGACGTTGAAATGGTGAGAAAAAAATTGAAGGGATGAAATTAAGATTATCATTAAATTAAGGCTAGAGATTCCCATGGATGAGATCTTTCTAGTATCAAAAGGATTGAAGAGTGGACTTGTAGAGAAGGGGATTCGCTACCCTTGAGATGATGAAATACCAAGGGGGAATGGCACAATGCTACCTCACTTTAGGAGTGCTCTGGTGAACTAGGAAGATTAATTTAAGAGAACTACTAACCAGATGTACAAACTGAAATAATGGAATAATTTAATAGTAGAGGAAGATAAAAGTATTCTAATTATGGAAATTGGAAGAGCAGGTCACTGAGACTAACTGATAGGCTTTGCGAGCTCTCTGTCTAGGATGCACATGCTAGTCTAGGACTACAATGCGGGTGCAAGACACCAACACAACACACTCATCCTATACAGGCATGGTATAGGAGCTGTATCAGAAAGTATAAAGGCAACTAAACATAAACACAAAATACTAAATTCTATGAAGATAACAACAGTAAAGCTGAAACTAAGACAATATTAAATAAAGATGGAGAGATGAGATGTCTTTTCAAAATGTCCAGTGATATGAAACCTCTAGCGTGTTACTTCATTCTCCTCTCCAAACCTACACACAAAGCAAACGAGGAAAAATGTTGGGGTTGTTTTTTCGAGGCCTGCCAAAGTCAGACCCTCGCTTTGGTGTTTCCACCTCCACAGACAGCCAAGATCGATAGATATTCAATAACCACCAGTGTTACAGGACTCTGCGAGTCCCGAGCCGAGTCCGGGCTCCAGAGTTTTTCTGGCTCTGGACTCGGACTTGGCCGAGTCCAACAGAGTCCTGCTTGGACTCGCCGAGGCCAATGACACTCCGGACTCTACGAATCCCGCTGTCTGGACTATGTCGCGACCAACAAGGAATAAGGAAATTTAAAAAATAAATTTAATTTTACTTGCTTTTTTATGAACACTATGTATGGAAAATAACTTAGTGTTTCATTAAACTCTAGTAGTACCACAGCTAAACATATTTTGGCTTCTATTAACCAATAATGTATTTGGTCCTATGGATGTGTCTTCTAATGGAAAATCTAATGTTATAATTATCAATTATTTCTTGAGATATACATGTACTTACTTTCTAATACATAAGTCTGATGTATTTTCTATGTTTAAAGAATTTAAAGCACTTGTTGAGAAACAAATAGATAGAATAGGCTTTGAAAACAAATACTAGCGCTAAGTATTGCTTTATAAATTTTGACGATTATTATAAAAATTGAGGAATTGTTTTATAAAAAACAATTCCATATACTTCACATCAAAATAGAGCAGAAAAATGGATGAATGAAACTTTCATAGTCAAAGCTACTTCTAATTTTACTGTGTATTAGATAGATTTCAGAGGACTTCAAAGCTAAATTCGGGGTGGCAATCATCAATGAGGTGAAACGATGTATGGTTGAGCTGTCAGTTCACAATGAGGATGAAGTAATAGAGAATGCCGATGGTGAGATGCAGGGATTGTTGTATGGGTGAGATGACTTGGAGGATGTTGCTGTTGAAGCTCTATGAAAATAAGCTTAGGTTCTCAATTATTGTGTATTTGATGTTAATTGACTAAAGGATGCATGAAAAAAGCTTTAAATCCTTAAAAATCTTTGAATTTCTTGGGTTTTTCGAATGTTGAGTTTGGACGTCGAGTTCGAGTCCGAGCCCGAAACCAACTTACCGAGTTCGAGGTGAGTCCGAGTCTTGTAACTATGATAACTACAATAATATTTAAATAATAAAGGAAAAGATAC
Organism: Thuja plicata; assembly: GCA_018584345.1. Lineage (NCBI taxonomy): Eukaryota > Viridiplantae > Streptophyta > Pinopsida > Cupressales > Cupressaceae > Thuja > Thuja plicata. Next base: position 318,084 of record MU225088.1, on the reverse strand, counting down.
TATTGATATGCTACTTCAAAGCCAATGAAAGTAAATGTATACAAGATGGAAAGTAAATCCCCTTCGATGCCAAGAAGCCAGAGCTCATTGGAAGGTAAGAGAAAGTTGATGGATGATGTGCAATGAGGATGAGTAACCAACAACATGGAGTTGTGAGAACCACCAATAGAGTATCCAAGTGACTAAGAAATTGTAAAAATGATCCAAAAGACCCAAAGTGGAGCCCAAAGGAAGCTTAGAAGAAACTCTGAGAATTCTCGATGTCAGAGGCTTGCCATAGGAGGCGTTACACTATTAGGAATAGTAGGTGTAACGCTCCAACGACCAACTTTAGTCTGTAGATTTTTTGGACAAGTGTGCGCCGCACAAATGTCTCCACAATGTGCATGTTTCCTTAGTCTAAATAGTCCACACAATCGAGTTTTTGGACAAAAAGTGGTGATAAGGCAAGCAAAGGCTTAGGTGGAGACTTTGATTTGGCTAAAGCGAAGGCAGCATATGACGTGTATTTACTTGGGTGCAATTTACGATGTTACATTTTGCCCCCACTTTAGCGAGCATATTATCAGTGAGATGCAAGCTAAAGTAAGTAGAGAGAAAATAGTTAGGAAATATTATACCGATGTACGAAGGGGAAGCATAATATTTTGTCCATGCGGAGTTGCCCCTAGGGAAAAGAGCTAAACCTTTGTGAGATAGTGCTAAGTTGCATCACCATAACATGTTAGCCGCACACAAACATGCTAGATGAAAAATCTAAAATTTGATACAAAAAAAGATTAAATGATGGTGATCTGATATAGATCGTGAGATAGTGGTCATTGAGATATGCCGGTATGGGTAACAAGTTGTGTTATGCTAGATAGCCATACGATAGGGCGAAAGATAGATAATTGATTTGGATAGTGGTTTGGCCCCCACAAAGGTAGATAAAATAAGATAGTGGATTGGCCCCCACAAAGGCAAATAAAATAAGATACTAGTTTGGCCCCCACAAAGGCAATAAATAAGCATAAAATTTAAAAAATTTAGAATGCATATCTAAGATAATGTAGATATTACAACCCTTAGAATGAAGCATGTTGCATAGAGGGGAACACGAGTCATTCTAAGGAGAAAAGAGATGTTGTGTCATTTCAACATAATGAGATGTTTCTATGGAATGCCATTTTACAATAGATGACACATGATACCCACAACATCAACAAATACATAGAGGCCAATGAATCCGATTATTTGGCGTCAAAAAAATTCATAGCATTGAAATTAATGATTGTGTATATTTGGATATGAGTTACTCATCATGGTCCCGAAGTTTTCGAATCTGAAGAAAGGATGAAGACAGATAAAATAAAAATTTGGGTCAACATGGAAGAAGGCCTAAATGCCCTCAACACTTTGCATCGCCCTTGAATGTTGAAAGTCAAGATATAATAGATAGAATAAATAGGTAACAAAAAGAGGAATTGTACAATAGATAAATCCCTTGTTTCCAAGTACCAACGGAGTAACTTGGGTCCTTCAGGAGAGCACAACATATAAAGACAAGCATGGGAGAATATAGACAGGCATCCTCTAATCTAAAGATAAGAAGAGGGACTATCTCAACGATCCTCTAGGATTAGATCATCGTCCTCCCAAGCTTGATCCTAGGGGGAGAGAGGGTGAGCCTAAAGAGGGACAACCGCCAAAGTTCCCCAGGTACCTCACTAACGACCATAACCAAGGATGAAGTTGTTTTGACATTTTCATCCAATAACTCCACCGAAGCAAGAGTCAACGATCTTGTGAAGATACAAAAATATCCTTGAGAGAGTTAAACATGCACACCTTAAAGGTGACTCAACTCGAGGTAAAGGAGGAGCCGCATTGCTGTCTTTTGGAAAAGGGGCGGTGACAAATTCTAGAGAAGGTGGAGCCTGCTCAACTATGGACAGTAACGTAGACAGAGAAGTCACAGGAATTGATTTCCGATGATGAAATTTAGGCACAGGGCCCTCAAATTTATGCTTGAATGATGAAGGAGAAAATTTTGTTTCAATTGTAGCAAGCCTAAGGGCCTCAAGAAAGTTGTAATGAGGGTCTGGATATGTAAAGGTTGATCAAACATGATTGCATTGGACACAACCTGTGTATACAACATGTTGACAAGTTGGGGAAATGGAGGGATATTCGGAAGTGAGGTGACGAGGGGTGGCTCCAAGGATGAAGAGATGAAGACTTGAACCCATCTAAAGCAAGTTCCATCAGTAGTCCCCGGAGCAGTAGGATACAACACGAAAGATGGAGTAGGGTGAGTTGTGGGTGCAATAAAAACGAGAGCAATAGGCATGGAAGTAGATGGAGCCGATAGGGAATCAATGACTCACCCTTAGCCTTTAGAGAGGCTTCACGTTTGAAGGCCCTTGTCCACCAATGACGCTTACGCTTACGCTCACGCACAAGCTAGTTCTGATGTAGATGGGGACCGGGAAGAGAGCCTGAGAAGGCTCAATAGCATCCTGCTCCATAGGAGTGGTTGTTGGTGACGTGATCGACAAAGTAAAAGGCCCCATCGATGGAGTAGGAGGTGCTATTAAAGTGGTAGTTGTAGACTTGGCCGTGGATGTCCTTCCTCGTTTTACTCTAGAAGTAGTTGGAGGAATAGGAGGTACCCTTGGATTTTGAGAAACATACACCAAAGGGGAAGAACGAGCATGCGGTGACTGCTTACCCTTACCATACATAGAAAGATGAGGGATGTTCGCAAGGAAGGGTAGCTCAAATGGAGGATGGGCCTTAGACTTTGGCAACATGGCTACCTTTCCCTTGTCCTCACTTGGTGTAGACATAGGAACAAAAGGCATCGCTAGAGACTACGTGGTCTTTGGCAGATGGGGAGACTTACCTTGAGGAACATGCTTGCCCTTGGCCCACGATAAAGACGGAGCACAAGGTGAAGCACAATGCAAAGTAGTGGCAGGCAAAGAAGTAGGATCAAATGCCACGGGGCCACAAGTGCTATAGATCGATCCGATTTGTACGATAGTTCCTCGGTTTTGTATTTATTATAAGCCTTGAATAAAAAATCTTTGCAAGGACTAGAGCATGCCAAAAATGATTAAGAAGAAAGCCCCCACGAAACACCAAGGGCCGATACCTAGTATCTTGGATTGTGTGCATAATGCCCTTGTGGAAGAACTTCAAACATTTGTGAACAATTGAGGGGACTGCCCCCATAGGGACTAACCATGGGATGCTTAACTTTTCACAAAAGAGGTCTGACTCAGGAATAACAACAAATGTCATTCACATTGCCTTGGGTCCCACAAGGACACTCAAAGTGATAGATCCCATAGGGGAATAGAAAGTCCATTATGCATGTGAATGGTAGCTTTACACTTGGTCATACCTCGCTCAATGGAGCCCATTCACAAAGAGGACCTCCATGATTACATCGACTCTACAGGCAAGATCAACCATTATTCCCTTTGACAACATTACCATTGTTCTTTGCAGGGATGTATAAAGGAGAAGGCTCCCCAAAGTAGGGTGAGTCTAGGGCTGTGAATGTATGTCCACATTTTTAGTCCTTTGGTTCAAATGGGAGACCAAAGTGATGGTGACCATGTTCACGAATAGACTATCACTTGATGTAGGAGAGGATGATGCATAAATGAAATTTGATTTTGTTCATGTTAGGCTCACTAAAATGTAGAGAAAGGGATTCACCATCCTCAAGATGATGAAATCCCAAGAGGCGAATGACCCAACGCTACCTCATTTTACTAGCGCTCTAGTGAGACGAAGATTAATTTAAGAGAACTACTAACTAGATGTATAAACTGAAATATTGAAATAACTTAACACTACAGGAAGATAAATGTATTATGATTATGGAAACTGAAAGAGCAAGTCATCGAGACCAACTGATAGGCTCCGCGAGCTCTTTGTCCAGGATGCACACGTGAGTCTAGGACTACAACACGGATGCAGGACGCTAGTGTGGCACGCACACGTCTTGTACATACATGGTACAGGAGCCCTACCATAAAGGTATAAAGACGACTAAATATAAACACAATATACTAAATGCAATGAAGATAGTAGTAGTAAAGATGATACTAAGATGAGAGAGAAGAGATGTCTCTAGAAAATGTCTAGCGATATGAAACCTCCAGTGCACATGTGTCCTCATTCAAAAGAGTTCACACAGTTGGAAATTCGGACAAAAAGCAGCGATAAGGCAAGCAAAGGCTTAGATGGAGACTTTGATTTGGCTAAAGCATAGGCACCGTGCGATGTGGAATTGCACGAGGTGCAATTTACAACATTACAGTACTTAAAGCATTTCTCAATGTAGTGAATGATGCTCGAAAGGAGGCATTAGTGAAGATGGAACCACTAAAGGAGGGATTGCTCCAAGAGTAGATTATGTAGACAATGTTGGTCAATGTAGGAAGGGTAGTGTGGTCAAGAATTGATGAGGAGTGGTTTACTATAGGGGAGATGGAAAAGGAGCAAATAAAAGAGAAAAACTAGCAAAGGCTAGGATGGAAAAAGAAGGTCAAGAAACATTTGGCTGCAAGGGAGAAATAAATCAAGGAAAAGCATGAGGAATTGGATGAATGAGGACAAAAGGTGCATAGAGAGGTCAAGGAAATTTGCCTAGCGCTAGTGACTAAGTGGCAAGGGCTAGTGCAAGAACACAAGAATCTCTAGATAAAATCTAAAGCTTCTAGGGCATGCAAAGACAACAAAATCTTTCAGTCAATCGACACCATTGGCAATCCATGTGTGGATGTGTTTACAACATAAGTGTAAGAGGAGAGTTCCAAAGCCTTGACCAAGACAAATAAATAGATAGTGTTGGATGTTGGCCCCAAAACAATAGAGTACCATCAACAACATGCTCATAACCAATGTCCAAGGAGAATATGATGATTGGTAATTGGCAATCGACTTGGGAATAAAAGTTCACTGAATAAGGTGAGGGCTAGGTGGACCACTAAGGATTGCAAATGGCAACAAATAGTGAACAATTGATCCTATCTAGCAGATTTGCTGCCACGCGGCATAACTTGGAGGATAAGTGGCATAACTTGGAGGATAAGTGTTGGGGTAGGGAAAAATCTTGTTAGCTAGTGGCTAAATCCTGCCCTTGGGAGTATACAAATTCACACCTGTGGAGGTAACAAGCAACCATTGAAGGTTGGTGGAGCTATTCGAGGCTAAGGGGAGAGAATAGATTGCCACTTGGCGATTGCTTTGTAAGCCTAAGGGCAAGAATTGGGAAAGGAGGCTAAACTATTTTAAGAATTGATCACTAATGGTGATATGTAGTCATGTGAGATAAGTTGATATAATATAATGGAAGTATTTTGCATGGACACCTGTGTGTTCTTTTGTTTTGTATTGATTGTTATTGACAATATTCACTTAGATAGGGAAACTCAATCCTAGATATTGGCAATAGGATAGGATTACTAACCATGATGATTAGTGATTGTCGAGAGCCAAGGACATTATCCCTAATGTTCAAGAGGTGTTGAGGCTGTGATAACCTCTTTTCAATGCCTCTTGTGTTGTAGCTTGTTTCAACAAATGCAATGGTTTGTGGTACACATGACTAATGGTCTTCTTTTGCAAATAAATGCATACATGCTTAAAAATGGCATAGAGTTGTTAGTCAAATTTGCAATACTTTCTTACCATGATTGTGAATGTTTAATTATAGTAAACAACTAGGTGACCAAATTTATGAAGAATTGCTTCAAGTCTATATTCAAAGGTATCCATTATCATTTCAAATGGATGCTAAATTTCTAGAATTGCAAGTGATAGCGTGAAACAAAGTTTGCATTCCAATTCTTCCAATTTGTTGATCATTTTGTTGACCTTATGGTTTTCTTTCACACTATTAACTGACCCAAATACCAAGTGATGTGAGAAAAACCAAGTAGAATCTTACCGTAAAAATTGCCAAACCCTAAGCACAAAGAATTTGTATGAAATTTTGGTGTGCGTTGTTTTTGAAGAACCCTAATCTTGGCCAGATCTACACACACTTAATGCACATAAAGTAGTGCATTTCTTCTAGGAAATGGAAATTTATCGAGATTTTCTTTCATGCTATTACATGTGTCAAAGATCAAGCAAAGTGAAAAATTAAGTGTAAAATTCCCATAGAAGTTGCTAAACCTAAGTTCAATGTTTTGTGAGCAGGGTTGGTGTAGATTGTTCATGAATGACACTAATCTCGGCTGGATATACATGTACTTAATACATATCAAGTATTGCATTCTTTCATGGCAAATGAACATTTATGCATATTTGTATACAAGTGTGTTGTTGTGGAGAGTGGAGCACTTGGTGGATATGATTCAAATCTTCTTAACCATGTTCTATTGCAGCTACCATGGTAGACAGCAACAAATGATGTTGTAAAGTGTAATGCGATGTTGCTCATTATCCACATGAATGCCAATATGGCATTGATCAAACCAAACAGCATAATCAACAATTCAAACAAATATGCTTTTGCTTTCAATGCAGTTTCCAAAGATTTGAAGGTTCAACAAGAATTTGATGACTAGAGACAAAATATTTTCAGTCCATATTAGCCGTCATGAATGCTTCTAGATGTAACCAAGTGAGTTTTTTGATGTAAAAAACTTACTTGGTTACATCTAGAAGCATTCGTGATCAACTTGACGATTCTTGATTAGAGGTCTATGTTGGTAAATTACTCAGCATTGTGGAGCTGGTTCAGGAGGTATTCTTTTCTTAGTTCAAAATAGCAATTTTGTTGAAGGCTCCATCATCAATGCACAGCCTGTGTGTCATCCTCCTTTGGCACACACAATAAGATTGTTGCAAGGTGAAGAGCTGGGCCTGACATGTACTTTATTCACAACTTCCTAAATCTCCCGTTTCATCTCTTTAATTCTTAAGAATGAATGGGTGTAGAGTGAAGCATTAGGGAGAGGTTGTCCTGTAGGGTCCCTGATGTTTTCATGAAAATGGCACAATTTTTTGAATTTCTTGTTTACTGAGATTTTTTTAATCGCTATATTTTCTTTTCTTTTGCTATAAAATGCTCTGACCTGCAATTTTTATAGTAATCTGCTGTTTTTTCCCTGCCAAATTCTGTTTGTTTTAAAGAGTTGTTTTTGGTGTGTTTTTAGGCCAGAAGTATAATTTCTGTCCGTTCTTGCTTATCCTTCGAGGAGATAACTCTTAAAAATAAATAAAAATATCACCATATTCTTTACACTGCCAAAAATAATAACTTCTACACCCTAAACTCCATCTCCATTCAGCAAGTTAAATCTTTACAGGGAAAATGAGAGAAAATGGGGAAGAGCAGCTTTAATAAAAGATTTCAGAGGACAAAAAAATTTGGAACTCTTTTACAGCAAACATTATAAAGACTTAAACTTGCCATGGAACTACTCATTTTTTAGATAATCGTCTTTTCTTTCTCTGAAATCATTCATCATTAATCACATGTGATGTAACTTATATATGTATTTGTAAGTCTCAATATTATCCAGGTGATATGAATGGAATAATAGGTGCTGCTTATTCAAAGGTAATACCCATGAAATATCTCAATGAATAATCACATAAACCATGCCATACTTTCTCATTAATGTAACAAACATGATTATTTTTAAAATTTTAATGGGATAATTCTTGCATCCCAGGGATTTAGAATATGATGTATGGAGTGTCATGTTGTTAAAAAACCTATTTCACGTTAATAATATTTCATTTCTGCTAGATACTTTAGAGATATCAGATTTTGTGGAATATGTAAAGTTCACCTATTTTAAATGTCATACCATCCTGATGGATCAAATGCTGACAATTTTTTTTTGTTGAATTCCACTTGTGTGCACAAGCTTACAGTTTTATGTTTTTATTCAAGACCATTGGAATTAATGAGTTTGTAATTTGAAACGGTGGACGTGGTTTTGAGTATCATGTCTGTTCTAATAATGCCAGATGGAGAAATCTTTTCCAATTATCATTTTGCTTCTATCTTACCACATATTATCTTCTGACCATGGTTGGAACTTTCATGAATAATCTCTTTGTAAACCTGCTGCTGCATGGTGTCCTGATTCTTATATGAGGAAGTACAATTTACTGTTAACAGGCTCGGCGTAAGCGGAATTTTGTCGAGGATAAAGAGAATGAAATGACTGAAGAACCAAAGCGTTTCAAGCGCACCCGCCATATAGAAATTCCCCGAACACCTGATGGGAGGCCCGTTCTTCCACTTGCTCTAACTGATAGAATCACCATTTTGGATCTTGTAAGTTGTTTTGATCTCTTAATTTTGTCTATTTACAATTTAAATTCATCCTTCAATTATTTGGTAATTTTCAACTTATTCATCCAATGCTTCCTTTGAGGTTATTGTAATGTATGGTCAAGTTCATAAACTGAGTAGTATCACTCTGGTTTTCCTCGGCTCCATATCATACTTTCTATGGACCAAATGTTTTGTTGACAGTGAACTCATTGCTGGATTCATAAAGCATTTGAGAGTTGTTTTATTTTGCATATGCCATATCCTAGTATGTGCTATTGGGCAAGCTTAAACAATAACAACAATAGTAGTATTTAATTATATTGTTAATAATATGATTAATAATTATTAATATAGCAATCATGTGCTATAGATAGTTTATTTACACGTATGCAGGTCAGGATGTGTTCAGTTTGGTTCTCCATGATACCACCCCCAACAGAAGGCAAAAATCTAATGTAAATGCTTGGGATTCTACAAAACATTTGTATATGTGGCTTCCTTCCCTGGATACACGCTTCCATGTACTTGTCCCAGTTGCAAGAATGATATAGCCCATAAATTGCATACTCAGATCTGTGTAACAAGCATGTACCCTGGTCTTATCAGGTAAGCCCAGATACAGGCAGCCAATCATCCAAGTCATATCTGGTCTTCAAAAAATTTTGAAAAAAGAAAATGGGAAAAGTGTTAGGTTTAGTTCTCCATTGTACTGCCCTCCAAACACATGACTAAGCCAATGCAATGTGCTGGATATTTTATAAAATAGTTGGATATGTTGCTCACCTGTCCAGATTCCTAAATACCTGTACTTGATGGGTACAAGAATGGTACAACTGAGATATTGTATACTTGTAACTGTAAAAAAGCCTCTACCTAAGTCATATCAGGTAGGCTCAGATGCAGGTAAATCCATCTTCTGGACTCATATCCGGCCTTCAGAAAACTAAAAAGAAGATAAAAACATTGTTTGTAGGGTGTATATACTCAAAGCTATGGTTTATGGGATATGCTCTTTGTTGCATGTGTGGTGCAGATGAAAATGATTTTGGGGCAGCATTTTTTCTTTTATAAATATTTTTTGGCAGAGATTTGTGTGCAGTTATGGGACATTTTAAAAGAATATGCTTCAATAACAGAACTCCCATGCACACTTTTCTAGATCAGTTTGTTGCTCTATGTATAACTATATGCTGTCAAAATAGACCATTAGTGGCTGCACAGTTGCTGTCTGCTCCATCTGTTTGATGTGTGTGGTGCGCCCTATGTGCTGTGGCAAAAACTGCAGGATGTGGAGCTGACCTGATGCCTTTGCATTAATTAATAGATGTAGAAGAACCTCTAAGCTTATCATTTACCTACATAAAGCTATGAATATTTAGCAGGTACCTGTGGTGTGCCCTATGTGCCGTGGCAAGAACAGCAGGATGTGGAGCTGACTTGATGCCTTTGCATTTATTAATAGATATAGAAGAAACTCTAAGCTTATCATTTACCTACATAACACTGAATATTTAGTAGGTACCTTTAGCAGCTGCACGATCGCTGGTATGCTCCATCTGTTTAATTTGTGTGGTGTGCCCTCTGGGCTGTGGCAAGAGCTGAAGGATGTGGAGCTTTGCTAATGCCTTTGCACAAGCTCAAGACTTATCATATGTACACTGTATACGTAGTTGAGTAATTAATAGGTACTTTTATGAGCCTACAGTTTTTCTGCTTTCAACTATTGCTCCTTTAGGTCCAATTGTGATTATAATCTTACTAGCTTGCTATAGGCAATTGATAACAAGCATCATAGCTACGTTAAAGAATTTCCATGCATTACCCTAAAGTTCTAATGCTTTTCTTGGAGTAACATGTTAATATGCAAATTTTAAGCTTTGAGCTTGGATAAATACAAGCCAGTATAAAGGAAAACAAGGTTTCAAAACTAAAGTAAGATTACAAAATTGCTACTGTTTTGTGGAGGATACCTCTAAATGATTATTTATGATGACATTCAAATAACACTAGCATCCTGATTGTTTATTTATTATTTATGAGGATACTCTCCTTATGTTCTTTGGCATCTTGATGACGGATCACGTAGTGTGATCTGAAACGTTGATGATAAAAAAATCTTACACAATCAAATCCAGAAACTAATACACCAATTGTATGGATTCTGGAAATCTAATGGCTCAGAGTGAAGCCTAGTTTGTTTTACCTTCCTTTTACACATTTTTCTAAATCAATAAATTCCTGTTCTCTAACTGTAATTTTAATGGATGAGTATGCTCATTTTAGTTTTGGCTTTAGATTCTAGTTGATTTCTAAACTGAATTCAATTGATAATTTAGAGCTTAGGAATAAATCCTCATGAATAGTGACACGTGCAACATCTGTAACATAATAATATTATAATAACTGAGTGAAGCATACAATCATTAGAAAGAACTAGAGCTCACCCTAGATTCCAAAAACTGAAGAACACATTGACAATCTTAAAAAATGAACTCTTCTTAACGTTAACAAACTCAAAACTGGATGTCTTAAACCCTGCACTCTGGGGCCCTCCAGGGTCGATTGTAAAAAGGTAATAAATTTTAATAACCAACTCGAAGTCCTGCTGATAGGTTTTGTTTTTCAATCAATTTTTTTATTCTATTGATTTCTCCTTAGCAAATGTGCTATCTAACAGCAGCTATAACAATCACTTTTCGTTGTCCAATTCTCAAAATGTGTTATTCAATACCAGTTATAGCAGTCTTTTTTCATGTCCATGTCTCACATTCCAGGTTGATTGTTTAAGAACTCTTAGCTTTTATTTCCTTGTGTCCCGCTTGCACTTGATGTATTCATGAATAGTAGAATTATATTTGTTATTCCAACTTTTGAACAGGTCCATAACCTATATATTACATAAATAAATAACGGCTTTCAAGTCATTGATCAATTATTTGAGATAGGTATTATATGTTTCTTGCATTACCAAAAAATAATGGATCTGGGTTTTATGTTTGGTACTTAATATATTTAGTTATCACTTGTCTTATCATCAGTTCTTCAAGGTTAAAGGCCCTTTTAGTGCAATTTACTGATAATGTTTGTAGCAGGGTAGAAAAGCTAGTAGACACTTTTGTGATGATACTCTAGGAAGTCCTTATGTAACTTAAAATTATATAGTAAAGAGAAAAAATTCGTCTCTCTTGACAAGTGAATTTCTAGGATATAGTTACTAGAACATTTAGCTGGCAGTAACGCTTTGAACTTAGTTTCTGCCAAACTTTATACCTACTTGGTAAGGAATTTGTGTTTGTGATTTAATTTTGTTATTTAAAAGTGAGATTGTGTAGGTCAAGGTGAAACTTATTGTAAGAATTTCTGTTTAGAAAATCCTGTAGCAGGCCACGCTAGAATTTTGACAGTGATGTATTATGGGTTATTACCAAAATTTAAATGAAAGAAAAAAGAAAAGATGGAAAAAGAAGATGTAAAAGACTTATTTTAAAAGAATCACTTCTGTACAAACACAGCTCTATGTTGCTATAGTTCTTTAAAAGATATAATGTCCATCCCAGCTTGAGCTAATGAGCATATGGCTAGACTCTAGATTTAGATTCTAATATACAAGTCATCATATCTAGAATCTTTGGAGTCTAGTTGATCTTATATTAGATTTGGAGTCTAGACTATAGAGAATGCTTGTGATGCCCAAAGACCAATAACACGAAATTTTCTTGTTTGTGACTAGGGGACAATTGAATATAAACGTGCTGGTTTTCATACGGACCGACATGTCTTTCCTATCGGTTTTACTTCTAGGAGAATTTATGCAAGTATGGTGGATAAAGTACAACGGACAACATACACTTGTACGATTCGAGATAGTGGAAGCGCAGGTCCATTGTTTCGAGTAATACCAGACGACAGCCCTGGAACAGTTATTGAAAGGGATTCGGCATCTGGTGCATGGGCCATTGTTGCTGGAGCTAGTAGTAAGATTCGGGGAATTGAACGTCAAAAGGTTTGATGCTAAATTCTAGACATCATTATCTTAATCTTTTTCCCTTGGGCTTATATTAAATATAAAGCTAAGTCTTGTTTTCTTTTTCTTGATTCAGATCACTATCAGTGGCACTGAGATGTTTGGCCTCTCACATCCTACAGTTATTCAGCTTCTTAGTGAGCTTCCTGGAGCAGAATATTGCTCTACTTTCTTCCCTGATTATCCTAATTTTGTCTCTCAATCTCAAAGACAATCAATTGGCACTGGCACCTCAGTTATTCCTTCAATTCAAGATGATTCTGAATCTAGAGACAGAGATGGAGAAAGAGACAGTGAGGTGAAGAGAAAATCAACAGGTAGCTATCAGTCAGAACAATCAACATCTGATTCATCTGAGGAATTAGATTCAAGTGATTCCTCTGTCGATGGGGAAGATTTGCACGCAGGTGTCACTTGCAATTCAGATAAGATAGCTGGAGAAAAAAACATGACAAGAAGAAATTTGTTATTGCCTCCATGCACTGCTAGCACCAGGGAAAGATATCTTGACATAAATGCAGATCCAGAGGAAGAAGAGGAGCTGGAATCATCATAATCAACTAGACAAATTATTTTATCCTTGCTTTGCGTTCAATGAAGCTTATAAATGGTTGTATTTATTTATTTTAATGGTGGCAAGCTGCAAGTTGCAGTCTTATGTTCTGTCTTTCTCACCTACAATGATGTCATATGGCCACAGATGGATACTGAGTCACCAGAAGAGTCAATTTCATCATCAAAATTGACTCGGGAAATTGATTATTACTGCACACATATCTAATTTTTATGTTTCCACTGCTTTTCCATGGTTTTCTTGTAATTGCAGCAGTATATCTCTATCAGAGTTATTATGCTTGCAGATATAGTTGCAAGGTCCAGACTTTGGAATATCGGTGCTCTAAATATTTATTTTGGCCACCATGTATCCCTAGTCCTTGGTACATTACCTGAATTACACATTTTAAAAGAAGAAAATTCAATACAATTGGCGTTGTAAATGACACAATGTACCCTATTTAGGTTCCTTGGAATCTAAACCCTATGCCACCAATGTAATATTCTTTAAATATTGTAAGATGGCATAATTTTGAACATTTTCCTGTGCTTCAGCTGCTAACCTTTTCAATTCCATTTACGATGATTTGGTAGTTGACAATAAATATAATTCTCACGTTGCCTTTGTTTAAAACAAAAATCATAGCTTTCAAAAGATAACATATTATATGCTATCTGAAGTGGAATGATGGTTGGAGTTATTGAACTCATGAAATACTAAATGCGACCTACAAACAGTGCAATTCTGGATAATGTATTAATTTTATACTTACAGCTTGATAAATGTTTATGCAATTTGATATTTGTTTTGATGATGAGATTAATTCTATATGCCAAAATATCAGAGCAGAAGATGAACACACAAATTTGTGAAATTATTACGCAAAAGGAATAACATAAACAACACAAAAAAGTATGTTGGTTATCACTTTGTAAGAGAAAGCTTGTAAGTGATTGTAAACTCTATCTAAATTAGAGTTGTGCTAACTCTGCAATGCTAACTCTGCAATAATATTCCATCAAGTGAATGACCTATCTGAACAATGGGAGGGTCATAGGAGGATTAAATCTCGTAACTTTCTATTGAAAGGTGAGAGTAGAAAGGGATGGTAGATCCAGGTTCTTCTAAGTACAGCCCAACCCAAGATATAGAGGGAGGGCCACTAGATGGAGTCACCCTATGATTTATGACCTTACATTGAAAGGTGGAGGGGAGAGATAGGCCCAGGTTGAAGCAAAGTTAAGGCCCAAGTCCACTATTTGAAAAGATGGGCAACCCCTCCCCCGTTTGGATAGGCCATTCACTCCATTGAGAATTGAAGCTAAGATTTTAAACGAATTTCAATATCCTAAATTAAATTACATAGCAAAAATATTCTAGAAATGAAATAAATTGAGCAAAAGTTGTAAGAAGGATAAGTAGCTTGATAGCAGATCCACACAGCTTTTTAAGGCCAAAGTTTTCTTTTTCTATTAGAAAATATGGTGTTAGTTCTGTTCATATATATGTCAGTGTTGGAAGTAAACATTTAGAGTGAAGTTGGACCTAATGATAGAAGATATTAGCAATAGTTTGATTCAAAAAGGCTCAGGTTCTAGCGATTTTTCTATCCTCTGCCCTTTTTCTTCTACAATAGTTGCTCCTTGTGCTTTTTACAAGTCATCAATGAACTCTTTGTCTTTATATATCACGTTGCACTGAAGTTATATTCTCATCCCCTCGAGCATTTTTCCAAACCCTAAATTTCACATAGGCTGGCAAGTAGTTTTTCAATCAAGTGCTTGCCCAAAGAAAAATTCTGAAGTGGTGCAACTAACAAGGAGTACAACTTTAGTTCAGATATAGGATCCAAAACAGAGAAAATTTCTAGATGGCTTTGACAGAGTTAAGTTTTGTGGAGCTAGGATTTTGATAGGATGAAGAAGTTCTAGGGCAGTGCAATTCACAAGATAAGGATGTGATTTCACTTAGTGGACAAAAGAATATAATATCATGTAAAGAGAGGTCCGATGATATTAAATGAAAAAATATTGCAAGACAACTGGAACTTAGTTTTTGGTATTTCATTTTCGGCTGCAACTGCTGTATGAGGTGAATGTTTTCTCCATGAGCTCAGGTTTTTCTTAATCGTTGTTACCTCTTCATTTGAAAGGTTCTAGGAATTTTGAGTTAATTTTTTAAGAGAATTTTCATTGTTAGAATGTAGTATTACAGTCCTGCAGGATTTAAACAAAATATCGAGCCACTAATTTTGTAAGACTACCATTAATTATTACTTGAAAATTCATATAACTTCTAAATTGTCAATTTTTTTTTTTTTGATCAGTGACCTTCGTAAGACCACAGCCTAAAAATTTCATTAATTTTTGTAATAACTGTAGAACTCTCAAAGAATGATAACCATGAAATTACAGTTTTCAAGATGTTTCCTTCAAAGCTCGAGAGTTAGCGTTTTCCTAAACTTAAATCATCTGCAAGGAAAGCTTGGAGGATCTTGTAATTATTTCAATTAAAAGTACATGTATTTTTCTCCGGATTGACTTGAAACCCTAGTTTTCAGGGTCTACAGATATGCGTATCAAAATAAATACCGAGCATTCCTAAATTCAGGGTATTTACAACAGACTTGTTGACTTTCATATTCTTGAACTCGAGGAAATAATCAAGTGTTATGGCACAAATTATATCTTTTCTATAATTTCGGCCTCGAGTGACATGGTAATTTTGATCTGCGTGAAATATTACAATCTGGAAATCAGGAGAATTCCAATGAACGACGACCAGTTAATGACAAGATGGGTGGATATTTCGTCGATGAAAATTTTGGCCTTGTGTTGTTTGAAGAAGTTTCTCAGATATATTGCAAAGAATCTGCAATGGATGATTGTAATGAAAGAATGAATCCCATATAAAAAGAAAGCACTCGAAAAAAGGGTGCCAGAGCATTATACCCTTTGTAACTGCTTCTTTAAGTCAGCTCTCTGACATCGAATCTTGATCACTAAGTTTGTTGTACTGTCTAGCTGTGCCTCTTCAAAAAGAGCACCTAAATCGCCTACTTCTAAAATCTCCTCATAGCTGGAGCGGATGTCGCTGTATGCTGGGCACTCCATGGTAAAATGTCGCTGTCTCAACCAACCCATGTTGCAAAATAAACATATTCTCTCATCCACTCTTCTTTAGATATCATTTATCTACCCATTTCACACCTCAGAAAATGAGAACTAGTCCTAAGTTGCGCTATGAGCATTTTAGCTCTCCATTTGATATTTGCTCCTATGTATGCTTTCTCCTCATGATCTCCCGTGGAGTTAAATTCTTTGATATAATAGTCTTTTTTGCGCCCCGCATTGACCATATGAGATTTCTGAATTTTTCCTTCATGAACTTCTTTATTTTATCATGGTTATCTGGACATTCATGCATATTAATATTTCACTTTTTCATCCATTTGACATTTTGCTTCATCCACTTGTTCTTTCTCCTGTCAATTCTTTTCTCTATGATCAATTTAGGCCAACAATGTTTTTCCATAGCTTGAGTTTTCTTTAAATAGCTTAATAACCGAACCATTGTCGAAGCCTCTAAAGGGAATATACTTGTTTCCGCCAATAGAATGTCATAAGGGACAATGGTTCTAATTTTGAGGTTGCTGATAATTAAATGTGTTTGGATTCTTTCTACTTGCCTCCATTTCTAATCTGACATGTTGCGGCCCCAAATCTCGCATTCGTAAAGGATCACTGGGGTAACCAACAAACCAAAAAGCATCTTCTTGGTTTTCCAATCCCATAGCTCTGCATTCCTACATCTATTTTGTAAAGAGTATAGTGCTTTCCAACCTCCCTGAATTTGTTTTTCTCTACATGTTTCCTAGCTGAGCTTGTTGTGGAAATCGAACCCAAGGTACTTGTACTTATCCACAATCTCTAAAGAATTGTCGTCGAAAAGAGAAATATTTTGCGTCCTGTTTCTTTTCAAAGAAAACATCATCTCTTTGGTTTTGCTAGTGTTCACTTGCATCCCAACCTCATGACAAAAGGCATGAAGCGCCTTCAAGTGTTCCCTTAAACCATTAGCCATTTTAGCAATTAAATGAGATCATCCACATACAGAAGTAGCTTTATCACATACTTAGCTAATTGAACCCCATCACCATTATTCTCATTTAACCATTCTTCAACTTGTTGATATATAACCCAAACAAGGTTGGTGAAAGGGGCAACCTTGTTTGACACCTATATCGCTGCCAAAACGCTCTAACATCCCATCCATAGTTCTGTTTTTAACCTTGACCCGCTCATATAGTCTATGTACCGCAACCCTGAGCTCAGTAGGAATGTTCAGTTCTTCCATTCTATCCCAAAGTTTGTCGCGTGGTACTGAGTCAAAGGCCTTTTTAAAGCCAACAAAGCAACAAAAGGCCTCCTCACCCTGTGTATTCCATATTTTTTCAACCAAGAATCTAAGCTTGACATCGTGGTCAATAGTGGAATGTTTCGGTTTGAAACCGGCTTGCCCCTTAGCTCTTTTGCCTTTTGTTTCAACCCATTTGTTGATTTTGCGTTCAACCATGTTACCAATGAGCTTCCCCAGAAGGGGGTTAATCATAATAGTGCGATAGTTTGATGGGTTATATATGTCGCCACTCTTGTGGAGAAGGATCACCACGCTAGTCGTCCAATTATCAGGAAACCCTTCTTTATTGACATCATTGAAGATATGATATATATGATGTGCCAAGATATCAATACCCCATTTCAGATGCTCAGCTTGTAGCCCATCAATATTTTGGGCTTTTCCCCTGCCAATCTCTTTATGCCTTGGAAGATATCTTCAATAGTGAAAAGCTCATTTGTGACCTTGATTACCGGGGCTCTCTGTTATCCTTCTCATGCTCATATAACATCTTTGCATATTCAAGCCATTGGGACCTCGTGATGTTGTTTTCTATTTGCTTCTTCTTTTGTTACATGTTGCAGCTCTTTCCAATTTTTTTTGGGATTTTGTTTTCCAGGAGCAATCAACTCCATCCTTATTCTCACATATTTATCTTTTTTACCCCTTAACAACTTTTAATACCCTTCTTGTTTTCTTTAGTCATTCTCTCTCTCAAATTTCTCTTTGCTAACTTGCAACTCCTCATCAAACCAAGGGTTTGTTGGAAAAGTTATTTTTGCCTCTCCTTTGGGTTTAACTCTTTTACACTTCCCTAAAGCCCTATGAATCAGAGGGACTAAGGTACCTTTTCAAACTTTAAATATTTTTCTGATTTTCCTGGGTCATTAGAATTCTGCCATGTGAGGGTACCGCCTTTTGCTTAAGATTTGTTTGCTCTCTTTGTTTCTCATTCAAGTGGAAGGCCAATTTTAAGAAAATTGGGTTGTGGTCTGATTTTAGTCATATAGGGCATTCTCCTATCTCTATCTATTTTACCCTTATGATGTGGTCTTGAGAGCATATAACATAATCAACAACGCTTTGTCTATTGTATGCTTTACAAGTAATGTTTCCTGAATTTGGCCACACTTTCATACCGTTACATATGACCATGTTGTACAAGCTGCATAAGCCTAGTAATTCTGCCCCGTAATGATTAACATTGCCTTTGTTGTCCCCTGACGACCTTTCCCAAAACTGATCATTTTCCTCTTCTAACCATAGTGGATCACTTCCTTCTTTGTAACTTCTTTTCAAGTTGAGGGCTTGGTTATTTGTTGTCCTAGCATTAAAATCACCTATAATTAGGAGTTCACCCAAAGTATTTAAAATAGAGATGTCCCTTTTCAACGATGTGCAGGAATCTTCCCTATCTAAGCTCCTCTTCTTTTATGTTTTTGATCCCTTCGAGCAAAGTAGCAAGCAACCACTCTTATCACTACTTGATTTTCTGTGTTTTTTAGCCATATGTACAGTTTATTTGAGTTTTCTTTTTCTATATTTATAAATTTGCCAAGTCTCCTTAATTAAAATAGTGACCCCTCCATGTCCTTTGTCACTATTAGTTCTTTCATTCCAAACAAAAAATTTCTTATAAGCCTCGAACTCTGGTACTTTACATCCATTATGTTCATGCGTTTCTGTGAGAAAGATAATGTCTTTACCTTTAGCTATGGGCCCTAAACCAGGCCCTCTTCTCCATGGGTAACCTCTACAATTCCAACTAACTATAGTTAAGGGGTCTCGAGTTCCTATTTCTTATGTTCCATTCTTTAGCTGATTTGGGCCTTGCCATTTTGTAACCATGCCCACTTTCCATTATCTCTTGTTGCCTTTACCTTTTCCCATTCTTTCCTTCTCTCTTCTTACTGAAGTATTGACGCAAGGGGGGACTGGTAATGGGGCCAAGGGCTCTCCCAACTACCAAACCACCTTACAGAACCAATGTGAAAACCAAAACAACACAGTGAGAGAAGAAACAACAGAGATCACTTTCATTTATTTATCACTCATTACATGCCGGGATGTAAGGCCTTCCCGGTTTGGGCCATATACTCAAAGAATTACAAATTGATCTTCATACATGCGAGGTCACAAACTTGCTCATAGATAATTCAACCCTCAATCTTCTATTCAATCTATCATCCTCTAAGAACTGCCTAAAACTAAGAACAAAGAAACAGATATATACAAGAGTCCACCAAGAGAGGTCGACGCTCAAATCCATAAGTGACACCCAAAGTTAGGTCCACACAGATCCCAATGAGAGACCCCAAATTAATTAAGCCACAGAAATTAACTGAAGAAGTCGGCCACGAGATCCAACTCCAAAATAAACATCTTGGGCAAAGGTTGATCGAGCAACAGAGTGACTCGGGCAAAGAACACCCCAAGCAACAAGAAAATAAACAAGCTTGCCCGAGCGACAGACCCGAACAACAGAAACAAGTATGCCCGAGCAACAGAGTATTTCTCGAGCAACCTCCAAACAAACTAAATAACAAAACAAACATCTTTTTGGTTGAGCAGGATTGCCAATGACCCAAGATGCTCCTGCATCAAGCATGGTAAGATAGTCATCAAGATATATGTGTGTGCCTTTGAGGAACCTCTTGTTTCTTAGTATCATATTCTTATCTTCTATGTTCTTCAAAGTGACCCTTACATGTCTGCTCATGCTCTACTTCATCCATTTACCAATCCTTTGTGCTTGCTGAATTATTCCATACCATTGTAGATGGTCCTTAAGGAAGTCTCTTGCCAAATATTTTGTATTTTCCTTTCTCCGTAGTCTTTTAATTCTTTTAATGATGATATTCGTTGCCTTATCATTTTTGTCTTTCTCTTCTCAAATCTGCCTCCTTACTTGTTTTTCTATGATTTCACTTGGTTTGCTTGATGACCCTTTCACTACTTGAGTCCATGATTTGACCTCT
Organism: Thuja plicata; assembly: GCA_018584345.1. Lineage (NCBI taxonomy): Eukaryota > Viridiplantae > Streptophyta > Pinopsida > Cupressales > Cupressaceae > Thuja > Thuja plicata. The sequence goes on along the minus strand of MU225088.1, from coordinate 297,826 downwards.
TCTATGTGTTCTCTTAGTTGGTTTTCTTTTAATTTCATGTTTGCCATTGCAAATTGGATTTCTTTAATTTGTGTGTCCTCTCTTTCACTTCCTTTTACTTTGCATCTACCTGTTGCTTTTATTTCATCTAGTGCCTACCTTAACAAAATTAGGTCGTATTCCCCTTTTTCCATATTAAACAGTAGTTTTTGCATTTGCTCACTGAGTGATTTGTTCTCATTTGTTAGCTTCATATTGTTTTCGGTAAATTCCTTTATCTTGTTGTCCTCCACATGACTCCTTGTTTCTAAAAACCGAAGTCTCTCCTTCATGTTCATCAACTCATTTATAAATAGATTTGGACACCACGTTAAAGGTGTTGAGGAAGGGTTGTATGTGTTTGTGGGTCCGTTTTCTCCGTCTTCCACCTTGTCTATTGCTTGAGATCCCACCTCAAGGTTTTTGGACACCGATGTTGAGTGGGGTGCAACATTCTTATTTTCTTCTCCTTTATTTTGCCTCTTCTTGTGTTGCTCATGTTCGGATTCAATGATTTCTAATGCTTTCAACATAGTCCTTGGTAGTAACGTTGCAAGTTTTCCCCTTCTCGCATACTTAACTTTCTGAATCTACCTACGTCTTAGGATTCCTTTGTATTGCTTTGGCGCATTTACATACACACATTTCTCTCTCGAATCTAGTGTATAATCTTGATGGTGATCTAGTGTGCAAGACTTTGTGCAATTGTTTCCCTCATTTGGATCATAACATTAGGATTCTAAATCACACTTGGTGCAATTGTTGAAAGATTCCCCGAAAAGTTGCAGGGTATCAGAAAACCATTTCACGTTAACACCCCAAACATAGGTCTTTGTTCGTGTTTATCTATTTGAGACTTTTCTTTTGCTTGCACACTACCCATTGTGATAATGTGTGATTTTACTCTATTTTTTACTCCAAATTTATTATTGCTGCCTTTGAACCTACCATCTCATTATGAAAATTGGTGTCATTTCTTCCATGCTTATGCTAGTTTTGCTAGGATTCGTAATTTGTTTCCCCGTTTTCAATCATGCTCTTTTACTATGGTTTGTTCATAGAAGTAAAATAGAGTTTTACTATTTTGTTTTGTTTTGTTTTTGCTTGAGACAATTTGCGGAGATTGAGGAGCTGCCCGAGAGAAAAGAGGAGAAAACAAAACCGAAAACCAAAAAAGTATAAATCTTGTTTCATCTTGCCTCTGTCTATGTGCACACCCTAGCTGTTTTGAGGTTGTCTCCCTCTTGGTACCACCTTGAAGAACAACCTTCCTTGAACCTGCCTCCAACCTCCTGCTCAAAACCCAAAACCCTCAATTTCTCGCCAAAGCCATGTTTCATGCAGAAATAGACCCTCGAAAAATAACTTTTGCCTCTGTGAAGTTGCATAAAACCGCCTCTATGCTGGAACCCTTGGAACAAAAGAGTATGGAATAAATTAAGTTGAAAAATTTGTCAGGATGTTTAAAAGAGGAAAACACCAGCCTGTGCTTTCCACGCCCTTTCCTAGAACGACGTCAAAGTATTCTATGGTGAAAACACAAGAAAGAAGAAAGCCCTGAGAAGCTTGCATATATTTTTGTTTGATAAATGAATTTCGTAGAGCTAAAATAAAACAATATGAAATATAGCATCTAAGGCTGCTAAAAAATAGATCTAGATCCGCTTGCTACTTTTTAGGAACATTTAAAAGGTAGTGGTCCCATGAATTTTGTAGGGTAGTTCAACTTAAAAGTTTAAACATCGACATTTAAAGAAACATACCTTTTTCTTGCATACTTTGTGCATAAATGAATAATTAAAAATATAATTTTCCCTCCAAATATTTTTTTAAAGAAAATTATGAAATTAAATATTCAACGAGTGACAAAAATCATTCCTAAGCTAGTGGGGCAATTTCTAACCCCACCCCTTTTTAACCTACTTGCTAAAAAGTACGAGCTCCTATTTTGAAGGAGAAGATTCCAAATCCCATAGCCAAACAAAATTTTGTTCATGGGACCACCCTCTTCCTCAAAAATAGAGCTTAAGCCTCCCTCATGGGACGCCTGCCTAATCATTACAATTTTCTTAATATAGATGAGTATAGGAGATGAGATAGAACTAACGTGATAAGTAAATATTTAAGGAAAAAAGAGGATAAGAGCCATTTTTTCTTGTTTTCATGTCATCTATTGGAAGATGGATGAAGGCCACATTTTGAATTAAACCAATATTTTATGTTATGTTGGGTTTCATTAAAATTGAATCACGTTTATTATATCTTTTCTTTGCACTAGCATATTTTAATGACATATTTTTTTTTCTCTTGTATATGATCGTGTCCTTTATATTTATTAACATAATCTATGTAGTTCCTATGTCTGTTGCTCTTATTAAATAGTATGTTTCAAAGCCTAAGATGGAAAAACTCAAAGCCTAGGGCACATTTAGTGGTTTGCCTCAGTCAAACCCCTAAGCTTGATCCAAAATATGTACAATGAATAGATTTTGGAGTATGTCCCTAGTTTCAAGCGTATATGATTGTAATTATGGAATTAGGTGGGTGTGTAATAATGGAGAAAGGCTTAAGTGACAAAAATAGTAAGTTTATCCAAGAGGTCCTTGGTAGTGTGAGATAAGTGTTAGGCAACTTTTTTTTGTAGGTAAAACCATTTCAATAAACATTCCTAGGCCTAATTTAAACCATTGGAGGCAAGTTGGGGTTCGAGTTTCATGAAAAGGCAAATCTCTAAGTGGGAAACGTGGAAGTTTTTATTCTTGGGATGAGTGCGCGAGGGCTTGTTATGAGGACATAAGTAACATGATAGTTATTTGATTGATGTATTTGATTTGATATTTTTGTTTGTGAGTTAGATTTAGCTTTCTATGTTCGTTGATTATTTGTTCTTATTGTTGTTTTATTTTATTAGGTTTTATAACCATCTAAGAACTTATCGAAAAGAATGTCAAGTTTACAAAATGTAGCTAAAACTAAAATATCTAACAAAGTTGGTTTACTTTATTTATAAAATAAATAGATTGAAAAAATGAGTAAAGCATTTAATCATTTCATATATTATTTTAGATAATGAGAATAGGAGTTGAGATTGACTAGACATGATAAGTAGAAAAATAAGAGGAATAGAAGGTTTGTCTAGTGTTATGCTATCTCATGACTTGATAAGATGGAAAAGGATTGCACTCTTGGTTTGAAATAAATATTTTGTTTATTATTTGATTGAATTGCATGTGTCCATATCATTTCCACAAATTGACATCCTATAAATGTGTTAGTGTCTACATGTTGCGATCTTCTACACATATTCCATCCTTTCTATAGGGTAATTAAAATCCTATACATGCCAATATCTTTTTCTCTTAACATAATATTTAATAGTGCCTATGGCACATTTGGAGGTCTACCTTAATTTGACCTTTAGACTTGATTTAACAAAACCACTGTAAATATTAGAGTGGTTAGCGCTATGTATAGATGTAGGTGACTATAGTCAAGTATTTAAGAGGTGTGTGCAACAATGGACAAATGTATGCTAAAATTTCTAGGTGGGGTGAGATGAGTGCTCAAGAACTTTTTTTTAATGGAGGATTTTCACCCACAAAGTTGTATTAGGTACTTGATATAGGAGCATGAGCCTTAGGATGAATCTCTTCGGCTAAGAGCCAAGGACTAAGGGGGTACCCATTCTACCAAATTCGCTTGGGGCACAATCTAACTTTATTCCTTATAATGTTGAAGCATTGCACTCAACAATACTTCATCCTAGGTGGGTTGTTTAAGAACCTTTATTTGCCAGCAAATCAAGGGCCTATTGACACAACTTCCATTTTTGGCTAAAACTATTTAAATAAACATTCATAGCCCCAATTTGATCATTGGAAATGAGATAGGGCTTAGAGCCTACGAAAATGTAAGTGTTTGGGTAGTGCTATAAAAAATATTTGCACCCATGCTTGGGGTATGACCCTCAAGAAACCTTGTAAAACATGGAAACAACCTCCAAGTGTGGGACCTTGTGCATGTGAGGTTGAATCTCCGGAGAAGGCCAAATTCCTTCCAATCAAGGTGCAACTAAGTTAAGCTAAACTAACAACTTGCAAGGGAAAAGGGGAATGGAGATTGCAAAATGTAAAGAGGGTGATGCACTAGATTAGAAATGTGGTCCTCCTCAAACTAAATACTCTTTAAAATGAGTCCTTAAATATGTCACTTCAGGATCCAATACTTGTATGCAGAGATCAGATTTCCATCTAATTTGTTTCTCCTATTGTTTTGTAACCTTAACTCTGGTTAGTTCAGAGTTTGAACACAATTGTTGTATTCAGAGTTATGCTATCTCTATAAAAAACAATCTTGTACATATTTCTAGGTGGTTCTCCTTTTGGTTCTCTTGCAATGACTATGTCTTGCAACTATAATTTGCTTTGCCTTCCATTAATAAAATCCATATTTTTACCTCTTCTCCCAGTTTGATATATTGTGCAATTTTTCTTGCCTTGTATTGATTGTTTCTTTTCTGTCTTCTAATTTTTATGTTGTTTGTAATGTGCTTAAGAATGTTGTATTGTGAATATTATCTTTCTTTTCAACATCTCATTTGTTTTGACTTCCGTATGAGTCCTTAAACTGGAAAGTCCTTAAAAATGTAAAGAGGGCAATGCAAGGTCCTCAAATTGTCTCTTTTTGTGCCTCCCACTCTGTGGAGTGAAAGTGGGCCTGATAATCGAGCTCTTATTGTTGATGAGGATACTCTTGATAAACATTGTCTTCACCATGTTTCCCTTTTTAGTCCCCCATTGCTGCTATTGGAGACAAGCCTGATAAGCCATCTCTTCCTACTACATGTCAATTTCTTGTCATCTCTCAATTTCATCTAATTGCCCATTGATGCCTTTGTACTTGCTTTGGAAGTCAACATCATATCTTGCATCATGGCTTCAAGTTCACTAATTGAGGTTGTTAGGACTAATGGAGCAGGGGCAGGATGGTGGTAAGTATATTGGACATGATGGTCATTTGGTGTTGCAAAGGAATTTGGGCCATAACCAGGTTGTGGATGAGGTTGATATGGAAAGTAGGAGCGTGTAGGAGAAACATTATCATGTCATGAGGGTGAATAATATACATTTCTATTACAGGGATCCATGACTAGAGCTTCATATAAGCTGCAATTTCATAGAAAACTAAAAAACATGAAATATCAGACTTGATCTTTACACACACTATCACTAAGACATGAAACTAGTAGATTTTGCACTTAGAGTCACCATGGTGTTTGATGAAATGCCTCCAAATTTTATTGGAACTAAGAATAACACCCATATTCTTAGTCAATGAAATTTATACTAGCTTAACCAGTAGATTTCTTTGAAACTGATTGGAACTTTTTGTCCCACTGGGCATGCCAAAAATTATGGTCACAAATGTTTGCACCCATGCTTAGGGTATGACCCCCAAGAAACCTTGTGAAATATGGAAACAACCTCCAAGTCTGGGACCTTGCGCATGTGAGGCTAAATCTTTGGAGAAGGCCGAATTCCTTCCAATCAGGGTACACCTAAGTTAAGATAAACTAACAACTTGCAAGGGAAAAGAGGAGGATTGCATAAAAGTAAAGGGGGGTGACGCACCAGATTAGAACTGTGGTTGCTTCCTTCTTGTGATTGCACAAAACATCAATAAAAGACCAAAACCTACACAAATATAAACTCTAGTCTACCCTTTTAGGACTCTGTTGGTAGTGTTGAAGATTGTTAGTATTGTGTTGGAGATTATTAATATTGTGATGGATATTGAGGTGCAGTCATAAGGAGTCACTTATTTGGTTTTCATTGATGACAACTAAGTTAGTACAATGTACCTAAGTCAGTACAATCATGAAATACTATAGGTGAAGTGAAGATACAATCGGTCAGAAGGTAATACTGATAATTGCCTAAGTTCAAAAGATCGATAGACAGTAAGAACATCGCTTTGGTGGCGATCATGGTAGAAGTGGAATTATGAGGAGCGGTCACAGATACAACATCAAAATGTTTTGATTACAATGTGATTAAAACCATAATTCATTTGGTTGATCTGTGAGATAGTTTTTGTTGTCACATATATTAAGATAGGTAGACCTTGAGTAACAGTTGGTAGATCATAGATCAATGAGAGGTAAAGTATGTGTGATCATTTCTAATGATATGATGACATGGAATAAAGGTTATACATTCAATGTTTTGATATTTATGAGTGATACAAATATTTATGTCAAATTTGAGATGTTGCATTGGAGAAGTCAAAACATGTTTGACTACTTTGGAGATATAACTTGCAGATCTTATCTTGACCTAACGCACTCATGATAAATGATTTTATTCATCAAGATTATCATTTTGACACATGGTGATTTCACAGGAAAGTAACTTGAAGATCATTTTTATGTCGGTGGAAGTTGTTTATATAGAGGGAACTGCTCATATTTAAAAGTTGTAAGTTGTAAGAATTGTTTTGGGTGATGCAATTAGGGTTTTGTGATTTCAATTTGAGGTTGCGATAAAAAAGATGATAGACAGAGAGAAAAGAGAAGTTACAGAGTACAGAGAACATATTGGATCTAACAAGAAATCAGTGCTACATCTAGATCACTAATCTTGTTGTTCCCTAATAGTTGCAACAATCAAAATCCCTTAACCAAGTGAACTCTAATAGGTTCTTTTTTGTAAATCCTTTAAAAGGTAAATTATTTATTGAGGTTTGAAATCCTCTAGCGAGCTAGATCATAGCTGATATGATTATACTCCTAACAATGTACTAGTCACTCCTAATAGGGTGAAACCTCATGAAGGGTATTTGTAGCTCCTAACAAGGAAAACTCATTTACTGCAGTATTAGGATTGTGGGTGTCATCCCACCGTGGTTTTTTCCCTCTTACAAGGGTTTCCATGAGAAAATATCAGTGTCATGTGTGATGAATTTTTGGATGCTTGATATTACTTTCTTTTATGTATTTGCATTAGTTATATGCTTTGTAGTTTGGAAAGTAATTCAACAATTATTTAGATTACCGGTTGAATTTTTTTACTATCTATTTTTACTGATTCACCCCCCCTCTCAGTACCTATTAATTCCAACAATTGGTGTCAGTGCATAGGTCCTCTTGGTGATAATCCTAACATCTTGGGGACAAGATCCACTATCATGGAGGGCTATATGTATGAGATGCAACTTGAGAATGCAAACAAGATGATCATTGAGCTGCAAGAAAAGTTGAAGAAGTCACTTGCCAAAAGGAGAGAACTCACTGAGCAATTGAGTGAAAGCCAAGACTACATATAACAACTGTCTGAAGGAAGTACATCTGAAGAGTTTGAGGAGGCAATTGAAGATCTGTTGATTAAGAAAAAGGGTCTCAAAGAAAATGTGGCTAATCTAATAAGAGAACTTGAAAGTCAGTGTATTAGGATGTGTGAAGTCCTTGAGGAAAAAGGAAAATTTACATATGCAAATAAGATTGCAGAAGATGCTAACAAAATTGTTGATGATGACCTAAAGGAAAAAGATGAAGAGCTTATCAAATTGAGACATGAATTTTCTTTATATCAGAGTCAAATGCAGGACAATGCTGCGGATAATCTTGAAGTAATAGCTGAGAATGAAAGGCTTAGAGAGATAAATGAGACAATGAAGAAGGAACTGAAATATGGGAAATAAGAAAATGAAAACTTGAAGCAATAGAATGAAAGTTCACAAAATCTTGATGAACAAATGAAGAGTCAAAGAAGACACAAAGACACAACCGATCTAGGTTATACAAGAAAAGGAACATTTGAAATTGATGAGTCCTCTAAATCTGAACCTAAGGAGACAAAAAGAGATCCAATCAAATCAGGTAAGAAACCTAACAAACATACTTGTTATAACTGTGGAAAGATTGGTCATACTGCAAATGTGTGTAGGAGAGAACCGGTGAATAAACCTCACTCTTTTAATGGTTATTGCTATAATTGTTAGAAGTATGGTCATACTACATATGAGTGTAGATCTAGGCCTAACAGTATATCCAATGGTGGTAACTTTGATGGACACAAAGCTGGAGATTGCAGGTCAAGAGTGTATGCACCTAGGTCACCTACCACACTAGTGAATACTGTTAGAAGGGAAAGATAATTCAACACTAGATGTTTTGTATGTGGTAACTATGGACACCTAGTAGTAAATTGCAGAATGAGAACTCTGAGAAGTAATTCTAGTGCTTGGAAGTCAACCGGTATGGTATGTTTTGTTTGTCATAAGATAGGTCATCTAGCTAGAGACTGTTGGTTTAGGAACCAATTTCCTAATTGGTCAGAAGATAGGAAAGGATAACAGATTTCTAATGTTGATGAAGTCAGAAGTGATATGAAGAAAATATGGGTAAAGAAAGGTGAACTGGATTCTTCTGAGTTGACTAAGAAATCCACAAGTCCAAGAAGTGTGGAGGTTCCATTGGTGAAATAAGAATATTATTTTCTTAGGGGGGGCACTTAAAGAAAAATCCATTATTGATCCCATAGATTCAAGAGTGGTAAAGATCTATATGCACATTTTGGTGTAAGTTTCTATGATTTTGTTTTTGTGATTGTATGTAGACCGCACTGAGAATTTATGGTTGATATCTATTTGATAGAAGTTATTACTATTGGTTGAGTACCAACAGGTGGATACGTGTTAACCGGTGACTTGAAATTATTCCTACCATTGAAGTATGCAACGTCTATTTCTCTAATGATAAAAGAGGGAAAAGTAACTTCATTTCACACCTTTACTTTCATTCGAGCATTCAAGAGATATTTTGAGCTATTGTGTGCAATGATTACTTTTATGATTGATATTTTGAGCTAAATTGATATTGAGTTTCCATGAAGCTCTAACCGGTGTATTGCAAGTTATCAGTTTAGTCTATTTTTAGATTTGTGTGTTGTTGCAGTTGATCTCAAATGGAAAAGAACATTGATACTCCAGTTCTTGTTAACATCTCTGAGGAGCCTTGACCCGTATTCAAACTAGATCCAAGAAAACCAATCAAGATTGATATGTCTGGTGCCCTATCCACTATCCCTCGGGGAGTGATTCTGATTGAAGATGTTTGATCCTATATCCATTGTAGAATCCAACAATTAAGAGATGAAGCAATGAAGGAAGAATACAAGGGTATGTACATCAATGGTATCCTGTAAGATGAGCACAAACATCTACAAGAGAAGGGTTTGACTTATGCAGTGGAAATTCCTGCCGAATTCCATCCCAATTGGATTCACTATGTGATAAGAAGAGTGCATGATTAGTTCATATGGCTGGATAGATCACATAATATTTTGAAGACAATTATTCATAGGGTTATATGATTTTGAGCACAAGGTTTGGAATGTACATTGAGAACAATGGCAACTCATTTGGTCACTGAACTAACTAAATCCAAACAAGATGCAAGAGAAATGACAATAGATCATATTGAAGACAAGGATTTTTTTTTTTGCATCCATGGTGATAGTTTATAGAGTTTACCAGTCTAGTCGAGTTAACAGTGTGCCTGGTGGTGATATTCATGCTGCCTATCAGATTGTTAAACATGATTCAATGTATGATCTATGTGAGATGATCAAAATTTAGTTCTTGAAAAACATGGAATAGATAAAGAGAGATAAGAGACAATCATTCAAGTATGGTGCCCTACTGGTATGTATGTTTTTCTATGTTCAAAATTTCTTCCCCGATGGAGGAAATGTTACGTTGTCAAAGGACAAATTGGTAGTTATTCAGATAAGTGAATTCATAAAAGAATTAGGTGGTAACTTAAATAATGTCATGTGGGATTATTTCAAAGATTTCCAATCTAAGATGCATAGATGAGAAATGATTCCTGCTAGCATTGTAGGAAAGTACAAGAATGATATTTGTTTTCTAGTAGACATTGATTCATGTATTGTGCAAGCTATGGAACCTAGGACATATTGGCTTCCTCCTATGGGATATAAAGTAGAGGGTGATTTAGTAGCTTTACATGTTGATGAGTTGTTGTCAAAACCCTTATACAAACAAGAAAAAAGGTTTGGAACCCATGATGAAGCATTTACCAAAATTCAAAAGGAATTGAAGAAACTGGTCATTGAAAGGAAAACAAGGAGAATGGTACCTAACCTAGAGCAAAATTTTGGAAGTAGTGATGCAGGAACATCTTGCACTGTTGCAACTGAAACTGAAGCTAAGGTGAAAAGAAATCAGAGAAAACTATTTGCTAGTGAATTTAAGTCTAAAGTGGAATCATCAAGGAAGAAAAGTCAAAGCACTCCTATTCCAAATAAAACTTAGAGGAAGAGAAAATCCATAGAGGTAAAGGATGTTTAGAAAGAAACTGATGAGGATGAGGGAGAAATGATAGAATCAAACAAGGATGCCCCTAACTGGAAAAGAGCAGTGAGACAAAGAAGGCCTCTTCCATTGATGATATTGCAAAAGGTATTGTGGACAATGGTAGACTTTCTACTGTTGGCAGAAGATACACTTTAGGGAGTGATGAAGACAAGAAGAAGTTAGAAGATGCAATTTTGTATCATTTTCACAAATTTTTGTAGAACTCCTTTAGAGACCCATTCTTGCATTCCTGATGATCTATATCAATTGATTGATGCTAGATGGAGCCCTACATTACAGTTGGATAGAGAGTTTATGGAAATATCTCTAATCCAAGTGAAAGCTAAACTATGAATTGAAGATGTTAAGATAATGATTAATGCTCACACACATAAGTTCAAAATTAAGAGTAGAGCAGCTAGAATTCTAATTGATGACACATAGGGTGTACATAATGAGACTATTGAGACATGGAAGGAGCTACTATAGATAAAGGGGGTAGCAACACAAGAAGAATAGGTTCAAGCATAATTCAATGAACCTATGTAGGGAGATGATACATTTTCTGTAGATCAGTTAATTGGGGATGTTTTTCTTGATGTTCCTAACTTTGGTGCAAAACATTGGAACAAAAAATATTAGTCTATCACAAATAGGTGGAGATGAGATTAAAATTGTAGACATTTCAATTAAAGAAGATTCATCCTCACCATCGCCTATGGAACATACAGAGGAATTGATTTCTAAGAAGGAAGAGGAGAAATCAGTAGATAGTAAGAAGGAGGAGACTCAAAAAATTATCCAAGAAGAACTTGAGACTAAAACGAAATTAAGTATTGGAGAGACAACTGTAAGGAAGAGACGTAAACCGCTGACTATGGCAGAAGAGGAAGTTGATGAAGAAGAATTACTGACCACACCGGTCGACATAACCAAATTGAAACCTAAGGAATTGATGAAATTTTCTAAACAATTGAGGAAAAAGGTTGCAGGAGACAAGTTGAGAACAAAGAAGAATAAGACAAGAGTATTAAGGCAAGCTAGAGACATTCTAGTTGAGTTAGTGCCTAAGGTAGATTATGATGAAGATGATACTCCTATTGATCAGATGGATACTCTTATCAAGGAAATTCTAGATCAAGGCCCAGATTTGCAATTAGCTGCAGCGAAGCTTGCAGAGGAGAACTTAGAGAAGAAGATGATAGGTAAGATGATGGAGAAGATTACCACATGTAGGATCAAATTTTCAGATTTGATAAAGGAAGTTAAGAATACATTGAGGCAAGTCAATTGTTTACCAAAATATCAAGGTATCCTAATTTTGTTTAAGGTTTGAAGAAAAGAAGAGCTGAAGCTCGAAAAGAGTTGGAGAACCTAAGCGGTCAGCTTGATCCTTTGTCAAGTTCAATCACTACTTATAGTAGTCAAGTCAATAAAATATCACACAAGGTTAAGTAGATTCAAAATGAGCAAGAGACTAGAATGCCCACTCTACTAGAACTTGAATCATCCGTATCCCCTATAGTAGAGGTCATTCAACTGAATGTGAAGAAGGCAAAAGACATACTTTCCTTATCTGACATGAGAACTCTAAATAGCATGGAAGAGATTTCTTCTAGTTTTATTGAGCAAATAATTTCTATGGGATACTTGTAGAAGGTATGGTAAACTCATTGGATTCAACACAGATAAACTTCAAGGTGATCTTTGACATGATGTAAGATTTGTTTAAATGTACATATATTTTAGTTTTTGTACCTTTGTCATTGTTGTCAAAGGGGGAGCATATGTATGGGGGAGTATATTCATATATGGGGAGTATATGTATAGCGAGTCATAATTTTATATTGATATTATGATTGCACGATTGTAAGCATGTGTTTTCCATCAATGCCAAAGAGGGAGATTGTTGGTGTTGTGTTGGAGATTGTTGGTATTGTGTTGGATATTATTGGTATTGTGTTGGAGATTGAGGTGCAATCATAAGGAGTCACTTATTGGGTTGTCATTGATTACAAATAAGTTAGTACAATGCAACTAAATCAGTACAGCCATGAAATACTATAGGTGAAGTGAAGATACAATCGGTAAGAATTGTAATACAAAAAAATTGGCTAACTTCAAAAGATCAGTAGACAGTAAGAACATCAGTTTGGTAGGGATCATGGTAGAAGTGGAATTATGAGGAGAGGTCACAGATACAACATCAAAATATTTAGATTGCAATGTGGTTCCAACCACAATTCATTTGGTTGATTGGTGAGATAGATTTTGTTGTCACAAACATTAAGACACGTAAAACACTTATGTTCTTGAGTAACAATCGGTAGATCACAAATTGCTGAGTGGTAAAGTATGTGCGATCATTTCTAATGATATGATGACGTGGAATAAAGTTTATACATTCAATATTTTGATATTTATGAGATTGATGTAAACATTTAAGTTAGATTTGAGGTGTTGAATTGGAGAAGTCAAAATGTGTTTGACTAATTTGGAGATATAACTTGCAAATCTTATCTTGACCTAACACGGTCATGATAAATTGTTTTAGTCATTGAGATTATCATTTTAATGCATAGTAATTTCACAGGAAAGTAATTTGAAGATCATTTTTATGTTGGTGGAAGTTTTTTATATAGAGGGAACTACTCATATTGAAAATTTATTGTAAGTTGTAAAAGTTGTTTTGGGTGATGCAATTAGGGTTTTATGGTTTCAATTTGAGGTTGCGATAAAAATATGATAGACAGAGATACGATAGCCTTTACAAAGTACAAAGAACATATTGGATCTAACAAGAAATCAGTGCTACATCCAGATCACTAATCTTGTTGTTCCCTAATAGTTGCAGCAAGCGAAATCCCTTAACAGGGTGAACTCTAACATGTTCTTTTTTGTAAATCCTTTAACAGGGTAACTTATTTATTGAGGTTTGAAATCCTCTAGCGAGGTAGATCATAACTAATCTGATTGTACTCCTAACAATGTACTAGTCACTCCTAACAGGGTGAACCCTCAGAAAGGGTATTTGTAGCTCCTAATAGGGAAAACTTATTTACTGCAGTATTGGGCTTGTGGGTGTCATCTCCACTATGGTTTTTTCCCTCTTACAAGGGTTTACAAGAGAAAATATATGTGTCATGTGTGATGAATTTTTGTACGCTTGATATTACTTTCTTTTATATATTTGTATTAGTTATATGCTTTATAGTTTGGAAAGTAATTCAACAATTATTTAGATCAGTGATTGAATTTGTTTACTATATGTTTGTATTGATTCACCCCCCTCTTAGTACCTATTAATTCCAACATACTCATACATAGGTAAAAACTAATGAGATGTTGAAAGGAAGGATAATCTTCACAATACAACATTCATAAGCACATTAGACACACCATAGAAACTTAGAAGATAGAAAAAAAACAATCAATAGAAGGAAATAAAAAATGCATAATATATTAGATTGGGAGAAGAGGTAAAAACATGGATTTTATTAATGGAAGGAAAAAAAATTATAGTTGAAGGACATAGTCACTGCAAGAGAAGAAAAGGAGAACAACCTAGAAATATGTACACGATTTCATTTTATAGAGCTAGCATAACTCTGAATACAACAATTGAGTTCAAACTCTGAACTAACTTGTGTTAAGGTTACATAACAACAAGAGAAAAAAATCATATGGAAATCGGATCTCTAAATACAAGTATTGGATCATGAAGTGACATAAACAAGCCAAATGAAGGTACTCAACAGAAAAAATCATCCCCATTGATGGCTCTATAAGCATATATGGCATGATTTGATTATTTTTCAGAAGGAACAACACTTACAAATCATAAATAGGGATGGAGCAGTAGCTGGGTGGAATCTACATGGACAAGAAATGGTTCGACAGTGAAGTTTCAACAACTATGGACACATCACAATGATTAAAAGTCAAAATGGTTTGTTGGTGTAAAATTTTGTTGGGTGTAGAAAACACATTTAATTTTCATATCGGAGAGCCAACAAATATGTCACCTTGATCTGAGCACGTTGATCTGTCGGAGAGAGTTGAAAAAACTCCCTCCGAAAGCTATGTGTCTCACCAAACAAGAAAGTGGACCCTGTCTTTTGGAAATCCCATCGTAGAGACAATAAATATTTCTCCCTGATGGCTATCTTCTATTATATCAGAGAGAGCCAAATAGAACTCCCACTGATTTCTTCAAATCATCCCAATGCTGCCAATGGGAAAAACATGATGTATTTTCTGTCAGTCTCGTCCATCGGAGAGACACCAAGACGTCATCCTGATAGCCCTCTGCAATTTGGCTAGAGAAACCCAAACATATCTCCCCCTGACCAAGAACTATTTTTCTGATGAAAATTCTCATCATGGAGACCTAGAAGATCTCTCCTTGATGAGAACCTTGAATCTTGTCAGAGAGACTCAAAAAAGACTCTCGTCAACAACCAGTTGTCTCTCCAATGGGAAACACTGGTGTTGTATCATTCACCTGGTGTAGAAAACACACAGTGCTGTCGAAAGAATATAGAAAACACATTGAATTTAGCCCATAAAAATATGTCAGATCAATTATTTGTGATGGGTTAATGATGGAAAAAATAGCCAACGGGTAGGAAAATAAATTTAAATTCATATGGCATGATCACATGTGAGTCAACCAGACGAGTGTCAATGTTGCATGCTAGTGTCTTGGGTAATACTGTAGCATTTTCATTAATATTGTATTTTTTAATAAGGAAAATAAAGATCAATATATACCTATGTATTTATGAATGAAGAGGTTATTTCAAAATATTTCAAGTTAATTTTTATTGGGATGCAATAGTATTGAAGAGTAGAAAACACCCTTCAAAATTTATTGGGCTAAAGTTTTAAATACAAACCTAGATAAATAAGAGTCGATTCTACACATGTGCCTAAAATTGACAATTATTAAATTTAATAAAGATCAAATACAACACCTAAGTTAAATTTGAAGGAGACTAATTTGAGCATGACAAAAGATAGATGCTTTGAATTGAAGACTAAATTTGGAGATAAAATATTATAAAAGATGCAATCTATGAAATAAAAAAATGATGTTGAATTACAAATTTAGGTCACACAAATGGCCTTGATCCTCCTAAGTGTGACCTTGACATTTATATGTTTCCCTTGCCTCTAAACCTTCTAAATTATAAAAAGGGGGTCACCTATATTTGTATTTTCAACTCAAAGACTTGGTGGTGTAGAGAAGCACCATTGAAACTTTGGTAAGGTAACGTGGAATCTTGAAGAACCCCTCTATTTTAGTCAGGCCTAGTTATTGATTGAATCAACAATTTTATGATGAGTTAGAATACACACCATGCAATATATATGTAAGTGAAACACAATGATGTAGTATTATAATGAATACTAGAGGAAATGTCATAATGAATTCTTGAGATTGGAGTGAAATGAATGACTAAGTAGTAGATTGCAAGAAAAAAACTAATATTTATTATTGTTGATATCAAAATTGACATAATTTTTGTGAGTTATGCAAAGATATAGCTACATAATGGAGGCATTGCACGATTTTGTATATTTCATTCCATGATAGTGATTATGATTGATAGATATTTTATAACAAAATCAATAATGCAGATGCCCTTTTCTACAAGACATGGGTGCACTATTTGAAATGTTTTGCCATGCATGCCAATGAGTAATTGAAGTTTTTATTTGAGTTAACTTAGGGCTATGATAATATAAATTTGCAAGTGAGAGGATTAGGATACCTAGATGGTCTTGATGTAGGAAAACAAATTACTAATTATGAGAACCAAGAGTGCTATGAAAATAGTATTATGAGCATGCAACAATTGAGTGTTGAGTGCGACAAAATGAACAAAATCACATGCTAGGAATATCTACTTAGGAAATCCATGTGGAGTGGAATAAAAAAAGATAGAAATGTGCAAGAGTACAATTTTAACCCCCCCACCCACACACACACACTCAATAGATATATGTATTTCCATGCCTTGTCTTTAGATCTCTAATAAAGTAAACTTTGTAAAGAAATAATGCATCAATATCCATGCCATTTGATATGTTTCCTAAATAAAAAATGAGAGAAAAGCATGCATACAAGATACGTAATAATCATTATGCATAGATCAAATAGACAAGAAACAACCTAACACAAGGTATACCTTGGGAAAACCCTCAAGAGGGAAAAACCTAGCCTCCAAAAGTAACCATACTGGTGCAGGAGCACCTAGAAGGACAAATGGATGTAAGAAGGAAACAAGGGTCAAATATGGAGCTCAAGAAGATTAGAGGATCAACTATGATGTTTTAAAGCCTATAATAGAAATTGGTTGTAATAAATTGAGTGTAATAGTTAAATGTCCTAATGGTCCTGAAAGGACCATAGGACCAAAAAGTTGTAATAATGGGTCTATGATAGATAATGGTCTTAGAAAGGGCCTAGGAGTGGTCCATGGATGTAAAATGATGCAAAAGGATCCATTGGTGGGATTCATTTAGAAGGTAGGGTCATTTAGTGATGTATTTCCATAGTTTTAAATTCAAATATTTAAAAATAACAGCTAGTTGAGCCTTTAGACGGGTAGTAAGTTTTAATGTTGTTTTTAGTTAATTAGTCCATCTAACCGATTGGTTTCATTTTGGGAAGTTTGGTCAGGTGTTTACAAATCCTCAGAGAGGCATTTCATGTTTTGGTTCTTGTGAGTACAGAATTGGTACAGATTGTAACAACAAATTGAATAAAAACTATATTTTCTTGCATATTCTAGAGTACTTTACATGTTTCATTGAATAGTTTGTTTGTCAAACACTTTGGGTGAAGTAGGAATTGAGAATAAAGTGTTTTGGAAGCATTTGGATGAACTTTTAGTTCTATTTGGTCAGATTTACATTTGCATTACCGACTATTACAAGAAAGTGTATTGTACTTTTCCTTGTTTTGAGTAGTATTTGGAGAATGAGGATCCATCCCATGAATGTTTAATTTCTGTTTCTCATCATATGTATCCTATGTAACATATATATGATGTTACTAACACTTTAATGTGTAGTGGAGTGACTAAGAGGGTGTACACCGTGAGTTGGGAGGAGAAGAGTGCATGAAAAGAATGCCTAGGGTGTAGCAACAGGAGATCTTCTCAAACAAGGGCATAATTTTATGTGGGATAGTGTTAGGGAATTTCCTAGGGATGGTGAATCAAATTTTATTGAACCCTACAAGTGAAGGGAAGAGCCTTAACTAGAAAACCCTAGTTGCTAGGCTTGTTACAAGAGGGTTTTGGGTTTTTTTTCATCAAATGGAGTCATGAACCCAAATTAACTAGAAAATCCTTTGATTAGGATCAAAATACAATACTACTGGGAATTACAAGGTTTGGGGTTAATATTTACTTACACTTGCTTCGCAAAAGTGAGCTAATTTGCCGTTAAAAAAAGTCAAATATCCTTGTTTTGTAAAGATTGCTCAAAGGAAACCTAGTTGGATTTGGGATATGTTGCGGGTCTCAATAAAGGGTATATGAATACCTATTTCATTTGGTTGATGTTTTGGCAAGTTTGGAAGAAAACTGAAGAAAAAAGACTAAGAAGGGCTAGTAGGCCTAGTTGAAGGGTCTAAGTTGGGTTTGGGACATAGTGGATGTTTGGAAATTTGTGTGCAGTTGTTTCACTTTAAATTGGGCCATAATAAGTGATCTAAAGCCTTTGTATTAATCTTGGAACCAAAGACCAAGTTTCACCAAATAGGAGCCATATGGTGTCTTAAAACATTTTGAGCGAATACAAGGAGATTTAAGCATTCATCAAGCCTGCATGACCAAATTCATCTTATACCACGACCCTCTACACCAAGTGGTATCAGAGAAACAATTAGGTCCTTTAGGGAAGGAGTTATAGTTAGTTGATAAGGATGACATTGAAGAACCAAATGGATAGGGAGATTAAAGAGTTGAGAGAAGCCCTTGAAAGAGAGAACATGGAACTTGAAGTAGAAAATGACAGAGAGGATAGGCAAGGTAGGAGAGAAAGACTAGAAATTTCAGCAAGGATTGAAGCCCCTGATAAAGAGAGGGAAGAACCTAGGAGGGAAGCGAACCATGACAATGAGGAAGATCACAATGATGAGGATGGAAGACATGAAGAGCATAGGGAAGAAGAAGATCCCAAGGAGAGGAGGTTGGTAAGATTACTAAAGGCAATTAAAGGTGGAGGAGTTAATGGTCATGTTGACCTACAATGTACCAAGGAAGGATTGAGAGTGAAGAGGTATTGGGGTGGTTGGAAGACCTTGAAAATTTATTTGAATTAGAAGACATGGAGGATGACAAGAAGGTAAAATTTGCTAATTATAGGCTAAGGAGTACTACATTGACTTGGTGGACCAGTATGCAAACTGAGAGAATAGCTAGGGGATTGAACAAGGTTACTATTTGGGAGAGGATGAAGGCTATGGTGAAGGATTAACTTCTACCATCAGATTTCACAATCCAAATGAAGAGGATGAGATAAAATTTGAAACAAAGAGAGATGGAGATGATGAACTACACTGAACAATTCCACAAGTTGAGCATAAGAGGAGTGGAAGATGAGGAAGAGAAAGTGGCCAGGTATCTCAATGGCCTTATGTTCAAAATACAAGATGAAATAGGTTTGTATGTGCCTAGGACACTTGGTGAGTGCTTTCAACTTGCTGTTAGGGCAAAGGAGAAGTTGAAGAGAAAACAAGATAGACAAGGCAACAACAATAGAGAAGGATCATTAATGAGAGGTAGAGGAGGAAGGAAAAACAATGAATTTAAGAAAAAGAATGATAAGGACAATGAAAAATACTTTGGTTAAGAGCATAGAGGTGGTTAAAGAGGTGGACGATTTGGTGGTGGAAGAGGAACACACACATTTACTGGAAGGTGTTACCACTGCAATGAAGTTGGGCATCCTTCTTTTAAAAAACCAAAGTGGCAAGAATCAGACAGAGGAAAGGATAAAAGGATACATTTTGCACAGCAAGATGAGAGGAAAGAAGGAAAGGAGCCACTAGTAGTAGAACCCAAATTGGAAGGAGAATTTCTTATGCTAAGGAAAGGTAAACTACTGCAGCAAACACCATAGGTATCAATTTTTAGAACCAATTGTTTAAGGAAAGTTGTGTAAGTTAATCATAGACTCAGGTGCTCATGCCAATTTAGTTTCATTTGATATGGTATCTAAGTTGGGATTGAAAACATTTAATCATCCTAATCCTTACAAAGCCACTTTGGTAAGCCAAGAGCAACGTGTAGAGGTTAGACATAGGGAATTTATTGATTTCTCAATTGGACCTTACTAGGGTCATGTGCTTTGTGATGTAATTCCAATGACTTGTGGACATATGATCTTGGGAAGACCATGGAAACATCAAAGGAGGACTATCCATAATGGATATACAAATAAGTACATAGTGCATAAGGATGTTAAAAGATATGAGTTGAGCCCTTTACCTTGTTGTGATAAGAAGTACAACATTGTGATATGTTTTGGAGATAAAATACAAGTTTTGAAGAGAGAAGATATAGGTTGGAAGGGATATCCTAAGCAACAATAAAGTGTGGTTATGACAAGGTACAGATCAGGCCCTTGGAGCGGCGTTGTATGGGTCAAGAGACCATCAAAATCGACACCATTGTATGCCCTATAAGGGTACAAAGGGAGTGGAAGATCATCCACCAAAACAACATGTTTGGATAGGTCAAAAAGATCAAGAAAAGATAGAGAATATGAAGGAGTAGAAGCAAGGAGATGATTGTCCCAAGATGGGGACTAAACACCAAATTTTGAAATCTGACTTTGGCTTTGAGTTTTGTGCAGGGTATAAGAGGAATAATACAACCTTTGGGGATTTTTTATCACAACATATTTACCCTATAAAGGCACATCATCAGACACCTTCAAGGAGGATCCATGGAGTTAAAAGAAAACCATTCACCTCTTGGGGCAAGAGCTCTTTTGTTGGTGGGGAGTATGGTGCAGGAGCACCTAGAAGGAAAAATGGATGCAAAAAGGAACCAAGGATCAAAGATGGAGTTCAAGAAGATCAGAGGATAAACTTTGATGTTTTAAATCATATAATGGAAATTGGTGTTAGTAATAACTGAGGGGGGGGGGGGGGGGAATAAGTGGNGGGGGGGGTGAATAAGTGGCCTCAAAAAGTTATCCTTAAACTTAACCACCAATCAATAAACCTCATATTATTATGTCCCTACAAGATGCATGCCATGAAATGCTTATAATGATTAACTGTATGTTAGTTTACCTTGTCTGTCCTTATTCTCCTTGATTACCGATAAGCAGTATAACTATTTACCAAAATACAATAAATATGCAGAGTATACTGATAAATCTAGAATGAGTTATGTAAGATATAAAACAGTAAAGAAATATATCATACACATATATAACACATGGATTTTAATGTGGAAACCCTGTTGAGGGAAAAAACCACTGGGACCAGTACCCCAAATTTTCACTCTTCTGAAGTGAGCCCTGTTAAAGGTCACAAACACACTATTAGGTGTGACCTTGTTAGAGGATTTTACACATATAGGTTGTCACTTAGTATCGGGCATCTAATACTGCCATCCTTGAATCAACCTCTCTCTTAGACTGTCAATAGGCATCGGGCATATCCAATGCTACTTTCATGAATC
>MU225088.1:228945-244510 GCA_018584345.1 Thuja plicata | reverse complement strand
CCAAATAGTGATTAATTGCTCACGTCTAATACCAGTCTCACACTGAACCCAGTTTTCAATCTTTGTTTTTGATATTTGTAAATCTACACTATTATACACTACTTTATATAATGCAAACTGCATTTACTGTTTCTACTAAAACACCTATCGGCGATTCCCTTGCACCTCCATTTCCCTTGCACCTCCATTGGGTGCAAGTGCTAGTTTATATTCTATTTATATATTGCCTTATTCAGTACTATATATGATGATACATAAAGCGTCGCACAAGCGCTAGTTATTCTACTTGTAAGATGCTCTGTTGATGAATTTAGCTTATAGTTTGAACTTGGTTATAATTTATTTCAGGATTTTAACCTGCATGCATTTAAATCCCAATATGCCAAAACAAACTCTTTTGTAATGGATCTTGCGTTAGCTTTTATTATTAGTTCCTGCGGGGAACTATACCCTAGGCTCCTACCATTAAACATTGATTATTGATTAATCTTCTTCTGATCGACCAATTAAATTACAAAGATAATTTATACAAACTCTATTTCAAATGCTCGCAGGGCGGAAGTTGCTCTATCTTTAGGGATATTCTAGGCAGGAACGATTTTGGCGGGCTCCCATTGGCATTCCAGACGGTCATAGAGCCTTCTACAGCTCCCAATACTCTAGAACGCACGACAAACAAGGAACTTCTATGAGCTCTTCAAAATCGCAGGGGTTTCAATGTCAAAGACATAGGATAGTTTTTCGGTCTGTGCAGTATTGCAGTGGTTTCAAGGCCAGAGGGAGAAACTCCAAATCAACAAAGGGCAAGAACGCGTGAGCCCTTGTCTATCTTTACACGCATTTTGCATACGTTGTTACATCCAGGAAAGGACAGATTCCAGGCCGCGATTAGTAGACTTTTTTTTATGTAAGCAGGGTGTATTGGTTTTACAGTGCACACCAGGAAAATGGAACAATGACTGTCGTTGCTCATTCTAACGTGAAGGTAGTCAATCGCTGGTCTTTCAAAGATATCCAGGTTATTCATTACCCTTATCTGTAATTCACATATTTCCATCTTTAAGTAGGGTTTTGTTTCTGCCTTTTATTAGTTTTTAAAAACTACATGTAAGAAAATTCTCGTGGTTTTGTAAGCGAGTGACCTTGCGCTTGAAGATTATATCACAGTATGGCCAGATAAACATGCCACATTTATCCCTCACACAGCATGGCGTTACTCTGTTAAATGCTTCCACGAGTCCTAGTGTCCTATCCTTGAAGGGTAAGGACACACTCCATATACGGTGTTTAGGGTTCTCTGTGCAAGGATTCTGGGGTTTACATTTTAGGATTTCTTGGATTCCCAATTAGGAACTCCTGATGGATGCAGATGATTTGTTTTAATTTTTTAGTGCACCCTATGTCATATTGTACAGTGTTGGTCCAGTTAAGCGTTAGAATGAAGATGGGTTGGCTTTTGAGATGGAAAGGGCTTTGTGGTATTTTTATTCCTATTTATTTCCATTGCTTGGAGGGCACCGGGTTATGGATCACTATTTGTCCACTGTGCAGCAAAGACTGTATTACATTCTTAAATTTGATAAACTCCGGTAAGACTTGAATTTACTGCATCCTAAACACTTGCCTGCCTGAATTATGGGGCTTTTTATTTTGGCAAAGAGGATCTGATTGCCCAATTTTGATAAATAGAAAAATAAACTTACCTTTGGTAACTCCAATCAGTGCATATATGAAGCTTGATGAGATTTCTGAGATCCTCAGTGCATTATAGTATTAAAAGTCTATAAATGGTGATTCAGGGGAATGTGAAAACTCACATCAAGATAATCTTGCAAACCTGTGGGTGTATCTACTGCTAGGTTACTTTGAATTCTTTGATTCAAATCTTTAATGAATTGATGTTATTTACATCTGCATTGGCTACTTTTGCATAGGTCACTAAAGGAATATGCAAAATGACCAGTATTGAACTTTGGATATAGGGAAAATGATTAATAATATTGATGCTGTATTAGTAATTTAGTAATTTACAGCACAAGATGCAAACTAAAATATGAAAAAGCTTTCACAAACCAACACTCAGCTAAATTTTGTGGTGAAAAATAAGAATTAGAAAAAACATGCCACAAAATTTGCATTGGCATCCCAAGTTTATGGTCCCTTACTCTACTAACTTTTCGATTAAATGCATATCTTCCTGTCTAAATTTTTTTAATTTCATAATCAAATCTAACAATTTTCTGGTTCCATCAAACACTTTGGATTTTTTCTTGGCCGTGTATGCTATCTATTAGCAAAAATCAGTTGTATGCACATTTTTTTAACAAAACCATGGAGGGAAATTCGGAGTAGAATAGTATTGCCTATCTTCTATTTTCTTAAAATATAATGAGCTTTTAAAGGCCCTTGATCTCCTCAGCCTCCTTTCATTCACTGTGTTTCTCCCTATTAATCAACAACATAATTGTTCTCCATCTATTGGGTAGCAACAAATGCTCCCTAACAGCTGTTTTGCCAATCTCCTTTTGTCCCAGATTTTTAATAGTATTTATCTCTTGGTTGCTACAAAGGAATTTTATCCTTTGGAATTTAACATGTTGATGAGCTGAAGTATTTTAGAGCCATAGAACATATCTCAACTTGTGTCTTAATTTATAATCTCAAAATCACATTGTGACAAGTGCCTCCAGATTTGAATCATTATTTCTAATAAGGGAATGGTATGTATGAGATAAATGACAGATTGCTCTTATTGGGGCTTGCATTCAAGGCACAATAAATATCATAGGTCGTGTATATATTCCTCGTCAGCTTTCTGTCATGAGTAGAGGAGTGAAGATGTGTGACTCCATTTGGAAAGTCCAACTTATTATTACTGATGAAAAAATGTGGAAGGAAGTGTTATCCTTTTTCAAGGAAATTATTAAACATAATCCACTAAGGAAGTTACATGTTAAACTCTGAAGATTTTAAATATTGTCTGTACAAGGTAACAAATTAATGACTTATTAGTCACATAATATTTTCTTGCTCCTATTTGTGCTCAGTTGCATGCATATAGGCTCAATAATTGTATCACTTATCTGTCAATGATAATAATATCCTGCCCTTATTTGTCTTCAGTTGCATGCAAATAGGTGTAATAGATTTATGATTTTTGTCATCCTATCTAAAGGTTTAACAACTTTGACTTATCCCTCACAGATAATGTCTCCTTGCTCCTATATGTGTTCATTTTCATGCGTATCATGACATTTTTCCGCATAATACTTTCTGTTGGAGAATTTAGACAGGTTTGATTCAAGTAACATTGGAGTTTCCTGTTTTATGGATGCGAAGTCTAGAATTTGATGTCTTTGCAAAGATTTTAGATATTTCAGAATGTGTACTTTACCAAACTTTAAATTCACAAAAGTTTCTGGTTTTGAAGAATTTCAGACTCCGTAATTTTTAGAATCTCTGCACCATTATTTTATTATTATTTTGAAACTTTAGAAGCATTTAGCTAACTATTAACATTTTTAACCTATATGGGTAATATTTTACGACTGGAAATCTGTTTGTTTAGAGCTAGATGGAGTGTGTACAATAGGATTGATTAGTTTCTGCATAAAGCTTGCATTCATTATGAAGATCTCATTCTCGTCTATGAGTGAGGGTTTTCTTATAGGTTTCAAGTCAAACACTTAATGTAATTCATTATCATTTTATTCTAGGGTATATATTATATCAAATGGAAAACAAAATGCTTATGACATTAGCAAATTTGTTTCATTCGCTGATTTTTCCACCTCCAACAATATGGTTAACATTGCTCATTTTCATTTTTGGGAGTCACAGCAGAAAAATTGAAAATTTCTATTTGCATGTTTTTTATTTGTGTTATGGGGAGCATATTGAAAATGTAATCGATTGAATTCTGGAAGTGATGAAAGCAATACAGTGTCTGCTTTGAAACTTTGTTAATAATAATGTATGACATTTTCATTCTCAGTTTTGTGAGCAGGAAAGAAAAATTCAAAGCTTGAAGCAAGTGAAGGCATTATAGATGAGACCAGAGGATTGGGGAGCATTAATGTAATGAATTCGCTTAGAATAGAATTTGGTTGTTGGCGAAAGATTTGAGTGTATGGATTGATTATAAAATCCTCTAATGTTAAACGATATTTCTGGTTTCATAAAATAAAGAAAAAATATTGCAATGGTCATTCTCAGTTAGATATTTTTGCGTGACTGGCAAGTAATAAGAGTACTCTCATCTTGATGCAGAAGACTAAGATGCTCTCACGCCAATAGTAAAGATGTGACTTAGTTTTTGTCCTCAATCTGTTGTCTTTCCATTATGGAATGGTTCAACCTCAATTTTTTAACATTTATGTTGATTAAATTGTCTACCTAACTACTATGACAACTATAACATTTGGCAAAACCTTCAATTCGACAAAATAGACAAAGCAAAAACGGTTCTTCCACTTTTTCGCAGGAACTTAGCTGCCCTGCAGCCCTTGTTAATTTAGCTTCTGAAACATTAACTTGGGAAGTTAGGATATTCATATCCAAGCAGTAATGTATACATAATACTTTGGGGCTTTGGGCTGTACAAAATTGCACTTTTTTGGTTATTCCTCTATTGCCAATTTTACTAGGGGTTTTGCCCATCATAGGATCTTGAGTCAGCCTGGAATGCTATATTTAATTTAGCTTCTGAAACTTTTAACTTGGGAAGTTGGGATATTCGTATCCAAGCACTAATGTATACTCTGGGCAGTACAAATTGTACCTTTTTTGGTTAGTTCTCTTTTGCCCACTTTACCAGGGGTTCTTCACCAGACAAATTCAATTTATAGGCACCTCAGTGAATATTTTTTGGTTTTGAGTGAGATCTTTTACATTGATGTTTTTTTCATACAAGTTCATTAATGGAAAAATTCATTTTATAGGCACCTCAGTGAATATTTTTTGGTTTTGAGTGAGATCTTTTACATTGATTTTTTTTCCATATAAGTTCATTAATGGAAATATGGTAGATCATTGAAAAATATGTACATCTCCAATTGATTACCAACATTATCAGATATTTCATAAAGCCTTTGTTTCTCGAAGAAGAGTTTCTTAGAGAAAATTCCCTGTTACATAAATTACAATTTTAGAGCCAAGAAAAATGATCTTAGAATAAAATGAGCTCAGAAAATGTTAATAAGCTTTGGCATGTCACTATATTTGACCAAACAGCTGGAAGTGTTTATTATGTTCACAAATGAATTTTTTATTTGTCTTAATCAGGCAATAGTTGGCCCATGAAAGCAAAAGGAACCAACAGCATCCCATTTTCTGATCTGCAAAAGACATGGAAGAGGCCAAAATGATTTGTCTTAAGGATCTTTCACCAGCAGCTACGAATACAGTAAACGCAAAGTTTATCATGTTGGAGAAAGGGAAACCAATGAAAGATGGAGGAGAAAGGACTTGTTTGACTTTGGTAGCTGATCAATCTGCTTCTGTTCACTTTCAACTTTGGGGAAATGAATGTGATGCTCTTCAGCCTGGTGATATTATTCATCTAACTAATGGCATTTTCTCCTATCATAAAGCTAGTCTAGTTTTAAGGGCTGGAAAGAAAGGGAGGGCACAAAAAAATGGAGAGTTCATTATGACCTTTGTTGAGATGCCCAATATGAGTGAACTGCGTTGGGTGCGTGATCCTTCTGATCACAAAAAGTTAATATCTGATCCTACCATCTCTGCCCCTCCCTCTTCCAGAACTTTTCCTTCAATTCCAAATTGACCAACAAATGTCATTGGTGGTAGTTATTCTTACAAACAACTGTTATATCTGGATTGTATAAAAAGATTTTGAATTAGGACCCTGGCATTTGAAACTTGCCTATCACTACTGTATTTTGTCTAGATAAGTGAAGAGCCTGTATATTTAACTGATAAAAATAGTAATATTTTACATTTCACCAGTTTCTCTATTAAACTAGGTACTCACAAGTTGAGATATGTATCAAAATCATGATCAAGAAATATGTCACTACGGCTTATCAACATTAATCTTTGATGGCATAGTAAAATAATATACATTTTGCTAACATACATTCTTTTGGGTGCACTATTTATCACCGCTGAATACATGACATGGTGCCTTTGAACCTCGATGGTATAGTATATCAAAAATATGATCAGGAAATACATCACACAACATATCAATATTAATCATTGATGACATGGTAAAATCATAACATAGTCCTAATCCTAACATCCATTTTTATATCAATATTAATAATTGATGACATGCTAAAATCATAACATAGTCCTAATCCTAACATCCATTTTTATCTGAAGCGCAATATATCACAGCTGGGTACATGACATTTTGCTTTTTTTGATCTGTAATATATGTATATTTTATGAATATATTAAAAAGCAATACAAAAGTTACACCCTTCAAGAAAAGATCCACCTTATCGCTCCAAAGACATTAAATTTCAGATACAAAAGGTGGGAAAGATATTAAATTTCAGATACAAAAGGCCTGTCACCTGCAGAGCCACCAAAAAACTCCATAACAGCTACAAACCCTAATTCAGTCCCAACCCCATTACCACTAATATCAACATTTAAAGCTAGCTAAAACGATAAACTGAAATAGCCAAATCTAGAGAAAATTGAAAATATGTTTGATAGAAAAATGAACTAATCATACCAGTAAGTCCTAATGAAAAAGATGTAATGATCTTAAAAGGTTATCTAATTTGTTTTAAGATTACAATATCTAACTTATTTTAAGATTACAATTTATTAATTTAAATTTAATTAAATTTAACTACTTGGTGATCTTTAGTGTTCTAATTCAACATTTTTACTTTATTATTCCTAGGTTTGAAGTATGGTTAATTAGGAGTATGGTTAACTAGGTTTGAAGTATGGTTAATTAGGTTAACTTAATTTATGACCTTAGACAAGTTAACTAGGTTTGAAGTATGATTAGGCTTAATATTAATATTACAATTAGGAGGCTTTGATGTAGTTAAATGTATGTTGTTACATTTATGTTTTTATCTAGATCATGCTATGTTGCTTTTATGTATATAGTTATGTATATTTTTATGCATGGTTTGAATGTAACGTTTTCATAATATTTTTTTATAATTTAATTTATGATCTTAGACAAGTTAACTAGGTTTGAAGTATGGCAAGGCTTAAGGTTACATTTAGGAGGCTTTGACATAGTTAAATGTATATTGTTACATTTATGTTTTTATGTAGATCATGTTATGTATGCTTTTATGTATGGTTATTTATGTGTTTATGTATGGTTTTAATGTAATGTTTTCGTAATATTTTTCTAATGTTTGCAATGTAACGTTTTAATTTCATTATTTTATTTTTTATTTTTTTACAAATAATGTATAAGATTAGTGGTCATGAACAAGAATTTATCAACCTTGATTATTTCCCACCAAAATTAATTTAGTAAAAATATGATGTGATATTGCTATCAGATTCAACTTTGTAGTTTTTGAGACAAACTCATTGATCCATGTTTCATGAGTAGTGGTTTACAAAAACTCATCTTTCATGAGAATGAATGGAACACTTAGCACTCGTTGCATCTAGGTGATGCTCACAGGGGTGAAGGAGCATACCTTCTCTAGAGGTCACCCATCTCAGTATTGCTCCAACTCAAACACGCTTAACTATAAAGTTTCCTCTAAGATTAAACCTACTTAACTTGGTACCCCATTTATGATTATCTTCAATAGTTTCATAATTGCTTACCTACAGAGTTTCCTACTTATCAAACCAAGTATGATTTCTTCTCTGAAAATATATATTTTAATAATGTGCCCAGTTTATCTACCATGCAAGGCTTGTTATATCAATTGTCAATGTACTTAATACAGTTTTATATATGTACTTAATACAGATTTATATATCCATCTTGTATTAATATCACGAATATGATCAATCTATTTCTGATTCACCAGATAACAGAATATTTGTCTGTGTAATCATTGTTAATGTAAATCATTTCTCTATTATTAATATCCTGTTGCAGGTCTGATTATCCATGAAGCTGAATACACTTCATAATGGGCATTAATACTTTTTAAATTCCCGAGTAAAACAAAGTTCACAGACATGATGAACAGAAAACAACAGCCTCGGCGAATACTTAATATATTTTTATTTTACTTCTTCAGGGTTTAATCATTTTATCTAATATGAGTATGTATAATAAATAATAATATATAAAAATACACCAAAGTATCTTTGTTGATGTCTATTGTATCTTAAAAATATGTTTTGAAAAGGATATCAAACTCATAATCTATATTCTATAAACGAACACCGTACAAATCTAAATATTGTATGATCATTATCATTGTTGACAACATGCAATTCAAAGTCAAATACCTTGAAAACGATTTCAAAATGAAATTTAATTAAGCACACATCAAAAGGTTTATTGTAATGAATGTTGTAAGTTTCATGGGACACCAAAGTTATTGTAATGTTGTAATAGTTATGGGACAACAAAATTAATGATAAATCTATTTTAGAAACAATTTTATTTTTGAAAAATTTTGGAAAAATAATTTCAACTTATAACAAATAACCAGCTCAGAAATAAAATTGTATAAATTGTTTCTTATACATTAAGCCACAGACTTCAAATGACAGATTTCATCCCTGAGATATTCTTAAAGTTGTCTCAAACTGAACATCTACCTAACAATTTGCTTTGTGCTCTTCAAAGAGGAGTCCTCATCCATTCCTCAAGTATGGGGACTCCATCATTGAAAAGCACAAGACAAGTTCTTTTGAAAGATAATTTAGTTCTAGGTGGCTTTAAGAAGTACCTCAAGAATAAAATCGATAATTTGAAATTCATGAGCAACTCTCTCTTTGAAATGACATCTAGAATTCAACACACTGCTATCTTGTATTCATTCAGTTTCTTCTACATCATGATGAAAAAAAAAATCAGAAATCTTCATAGAACCTACCAAGACTGCCCCTTTTGGATGACCTAAGATGTTTTCAAAATTAATAATACACAATGACCTTTTTTCACTCATGTACGTTGGTGAACAATCACAAAGTCAAAGAATATAATCACAGATCTTTGCCTTTAATCTGCTCCACCGTTGCATATGAGTGTAACTGGAAAATCCAGAAATTTCATAGTTTAACATTTTAAAGTTACATCACAGATGTTTTCTTTGCCTTTAATCTGCTCAACCGTTGCATATGAGTGTAACTGGAAAATCCAGAAATTTCATAGTTTAACATTTTAAAGTTACATCCAATCCAGAAGTCAAAGAATGATTGATATTTGTGTAACAGAATAGTAGATATTAGATTGAATGCCAAACGAAAATAAATTATTTTACTATGCAAACTTCCAATTTATATCAAATTATGATCATCAATGATCACCATGTTTACAAATTACAATATAGCTTTTAAAAAGCTATCTAGCTGACAGCCACTAAAAAAATTTATTTACTTCTCATTTATGAGTTCCAGAGCTTTGCAGTTTGCCAAAACCTGTCCTTCGTTAACAAGAAGAAAAAGATGTCCATTCACATGTTCTGCATTTTGAACAACATGTATGTTGTAGCAATAGGTATGTTGTAGCTCTGCTCATCTAATCTTTGCTCACTTGGATGACTATGGAATCCCATCATTGGCATGCTTCCTCATTGACATATCAAGCCTTGGAAACCCTGCTGCTTTAGGTTTACGTCAAGAGGTAAATTTGCATCACCTGACTAAGTCCCCCTGATAATTCGTCCTCCCGTGTCAGATGACAATTTAGATCAATTTGGGTTTTGCTAACAACAAATTCTTCCTCGTTAGTTCTATTGCCTTTGTAAGAAAAGTTCATACATGTGGGCAGTGTCACTCCATTAACTGGAAATTTATCAACAATGGTGTTTCGATCTTCTTCTCTGGAACCATTCTCCAACAGCTGCTTCATCAATTGCCCTTTTGAAGCAGTTCGAAGTATCCCATGCTTATATGGTAAAAATGAGGATTAAAAATATCACATTTTATCAAACAAAGCTTGTTCTCACATATGTGAAGTTTCGGAATTTAGGAGATACATTTCCAGTGTTTAACAAAATTCCTAATCCAAATTTGTTCTCGCGGACCGCTATGATAAGGGCTTATACCAAGCAGGGCTACTATGCACAGGCACTTATATTGTTTAATGAGATCCATGCTTCAGTAATTAAGGCATGCCCTTTCATTTTGGCAAGTGTTATCAAAGCATGTGCAGGCCTAAAATCTTTGCAGAAGGGAAAGGAGATTCATTGCTATATGATTGATTTAAAATGAATATGAATCAAACGTGTCTCTATCTGGTGCCCTTGTGGACAAGTGTGCCAACTGCCAAAGAATTGAGTTTGCACGCCAAATGTTTAACAAAATACCCCCAAAAAAGTGTGGTAACATGGAATGTAGTAATTAGAGGTTACGCACAGAATGGATATCCAGAGGACTTTCCAAAAATAGATCCAGCCCCAACATAGCCCATTTGCATCTTTTCACAGAACAAAATATTAAAAGAAATCAATGACGAAATTCTTCATAAGCAGATCACTGAAAACATTCATTTTTAACATTAAGAAAACGTAGATTTAAATTCATTGCTAACATCTTAAATTAAAAGACAAAAAGAATTAAAAGAAAACAGAATTAAAAGACTAAAAGAAAACGTAGATCCTTTTTTTCAATGCTTATTTTAATTTTTAAACGGTTGCTCCACTAAAGTAAGTAGAGATCCACTAAAGTAAGGATAGATTGCACGTAAGCAACTGCATGAAGACATGGGGTAAAACACTAAAAGAAAACTAGATTTAAATTCATTGCTAACACCTTAAATTAAAATTTCTAACTTTCAATACAGAAAACAAAAGTACTCTAAAGAGCCCATAGTCATTGTCAGGCAAACGAAATTGCCTCCAGGAGGATTTACACACCACACTCGACTCCACTCCGTCCCATTTCTTGCCCAATTTCTCTTCTTGTTTGACTTGTCATCCGCTAATTGCAAGTACCCTGTTTTCCTCTACAATCTTTATCTCCTCGATCATTAACCTTGTAAACATTTAGCCTTATTTCATACAAACCCTAATCCTTAAACAAAATCAGACTGAGAAAGAAAGAAATGAACTGAGATTTCGCCAATTAGGTATATCGAAGATTTGAGGGTTTGATCAACCAAGGAATTTGAACATGCAACAATGTCATCTCTCAAAATTATAGCAGGCAGTGAGGGTGCTGGCAAAGGTTGTTGAATCAGGCTTACGTCTGTCATTTGCATAGTTTGGAAGTTTTTGGAAGCATTTTCAACAATCTATTTGTGCGTAGCTTGCAGGTCTGGCACACATCAACAATTTCCAGAGAATTTCCAAGCCTTTTTATACACGCTGCGAACTGTGTTTGCTTGATATTTCTGAATTCTCTTGAATAAAATTCGTTTCTGTTTTTCCATTCAACCTTCGTACGATAATCTCCCTCCTTGGCGCATAATGTTCTTGGTATCTGGTTGCAACTCTGATCAACGCTCGGTGGTCGACGGTTTGAGTGAAGGAACGAAAGATTGAGATCCAGGGGTGTATGTTTCTGACGCGATGATCTACTGGCTTGGTGTGGAGCAGAGGCACATCCCAGGCTTCTGCGAGCCGACGGCGATGAATTTAAGTCCACTAAACATTCACACTGCACACCATCTGCTCTCTTGACACCGTGCCCATGCGTATAGCGTGGCAAGAAGTAAGACCTAGAATATTTTACCAAATGTGACACCTTTGCTTGTGATTTATTTTGAAATGTCGATAGTAACCGAACGTGTTTCTGGTGAAAGAACATTTTAAGGGGAGGTTTCGCGGCGTAAGACAACGCCGGATTATCACAACAATCCGGCGGAAGTCTCCACCATAATAAACCTATCGGCTTAAATATGTAACATACTATACTCAAATTCAGTATGGAACCAAGCATACTGTCAAGCCATGTTTGAGGATTAGGACCATGAAAGAGATGAAATCAATGGGATATGTGAAATGGAAGAGGTAGATTTGCATTAGGAACTCTTTAGACATGCTTTTTTGATGTGGAAGTATGACTGCATGAGATTAATTACGAAGGAAAATCTGAGGGCAATAACTAGTTAATTCAATCTTATAGAACTTAATGATTGAATAAGGAAATGGAATGTAAGTTGAGAAGAACACATATAGTTATAGAGTGCAGCATCTAATACTACCCTGCCTTCATTTAGTTTAGAAGCATTCAATAAATTATGAAGATTAGAATAGTTTATAGAGTTTAAACATTAAACATATAATAGTTAAAAGAAGTAAGTTGTTATCATACCTGTCTATTGCAGGAATTATTTTTGTGGAGGAGCATTTGGTCAGATTCAAAAAGTGTAGAGAATAGATTAGAATCTTGTTCAGAAAAATACGAATCACTGATTTTCAGGTAGTGTCTTTAGGTTCAAGCCCAAAAATTTCCCCACCAGAAATAGAAGTTTTTATGCCCTATGACATTGATTTATTAAAGAGATCAGCTAATTTTTAGTATCGGCTCATAAAAATCATGAAACCAGCTTCTTAAAATTTTGAAGCTTCAGATTTTAAACATGCTTATTGCCACAAAATCCACTTCTGAAAAATCATAATTTTTGAAAAGTACCCAACAAAATATTTTAGACTAATTTAGAACAACTATTTAAAAGAGAGTAGTACCGATAAGAATTACTAAACTAGAAAAAAAAATGAACCAGTGTACACAATTCACCTCCTTTCATCTCCTTTCATGTAGATGGTGAAACCATGTCCGAATTAGACCACCAGAGTTGCATTTTTCATTCACAGACAAACTCAATGCAGTTCTGATGATCTAATTAAAGACATGTTTTCAACACTTACAACTACAACAACTGCTCTTTTAGTCCCAAACTGAAAATGATTTGTGTTCCATGAATACACAGACCGGATATTATATAGAGCCATGCATGGAATTTTTCTATGAAGATTTTGTACACATGTCCTCAACAGTTCTGCTATAATCATTATCATTATTCTTATTCTATTGTTGTAGTTTCATTCTGCAAATGCAGAAATTCTGGTCATCTGTACTAAATTTGGATGTGCTCCTCCTGCTGGGTGTCATAACAAAAAAAATTCAAAGATTCACCAGTGCTTATTTTTAGAATTTTATATAGGGTTTTTGGACAGTCCATAATTCCAGGTCAAAATGGAGATTTCATTTGATTATTTTAATTTGATTGATTGTATTAATAGAATAAAATAATTTAAGTAATATTTAAAATTTATTATTGATTAATTATATATATGATATTTTTGATATTTTATTATAGCAATTAAAAATATTTTGTTAGAAAATTCAATGTTGTTGTATGTCAATAGATTTGTATTTCTTGATTGTTTTCCTCATTCTAATAATAAATTAGAGTGTGATCTAAAATATATTGATGTTTTTTTTATATAATTTTCTACAAGAAAAATTGGTATATACAATTTATTCATTTTTTGAAGTATACAATATCTATAAAAGTGTCTAGCGTGATATGACATGATACTTATAACTAATTGCATGTTTCTTTGTTAATTTATAGTCTACCAAGATTCACACAAATTACATTAAAATATTGATCATTTATAAGTATTTTCTATTAATTTTTTCTAAAATATTTATTAAGATTGTGATATGAATTATGCCAAGTTATCAATTTCACTTTAAATGTGATTTGTCTTAAGTTATTAATTGATTTGACATTTGTCAAATCAAGAGATTCAAAGCTTGACATATTACATAGAGATAAATTATCAATGTAGTTACCTAAATGTCTATTATAGGATTGATATATATATGTGTGTGGTTTACTAGCTAGATGTTACATCTTAATGATTTAAAATATTTGTGTCGTTTTGAAAATGACTAAAATACACAAGTTTATTTTCAAATGCACCACAATAATGACTAGATCTGCTAGACAATACTTATTATCAACTCTACTTTCAAACAAATTTCTTTCACATAGACTAGTCACTATGTGACCTTTGTTTAACCTAATATTGATATGAGAATAAATTTTTTAAAATCAAGTAATTACAATATTTTTTGACAAATAATGACAATTTTTTATAGGAATTAGGATCTAATACTATAAAACACTATCCCAACTATTGTCCAGACCTTGGCCAACTACTTATCCCACTCCCTTGTCCTCTCATGTGCACATAAATAGGTGATTGTGGATACATAGTAGGTGATTCAAGGGGGATCAATTTTTAGAATCTACGTGTAAAATATATTATGCTTCGTAGACTCTAAGATAATAGTGCAAGTCCGAACTCCTACTATGATGTTAATTGTTTGTTTGCGTGCAAAAGAAGGCATGTCAACCATACACTAATGAAATTTTAAAAATTCTAGGATTACCTCCCACTCTCCAAGATGGTAAATAAACACTAAGGAATCATAGACATGACATTTGGGCATGTATATTTAAGAGATTTCATGAATAAGATGTCCGACCATTAGGGAAGGTCACACTGGGTCACCTCCTTAGTTAACTCTGGATTAGTACAAGATGCAAACTTCCTCATTTTACTGCAATCCCCCGACCTCGTCATGGTTGTGCTAAGAACTATCAATCTGAGGTGAGGAAATTCTATGGGAAAATGGGTGAGGTGATTCTGATATCACCCTAGAAATAATTGAGTAGGTGTTTCACATCCACTGTATGACACCTATACATACCAAGGTCACTATCCCCCTTGGTGAAAATTAATACTAGTTGGACAAAAATTCTACTAGGTATATAAATGAGGAATTGTTGGAGAATCCCGTGAAAGGTTAGAACATAGAAAATATAATCTTCACAAGATTTACCTTCATGAAGATGTAAAAATCTATGTCACTCTCTTGAGAAGAGTTGTAGGGATTCCTCAAGCCAAGCAACTGGAACCATTGATGGTCTAAAAAAAGACCATTTTCATCAAGAAGGAAAAGGTTGATTGGGGAAAGATGACCAATAATAACCTTCACACCCAATTAGTAAATGTGTAGTTTGACTCAAGGTTCTACATGACTGTGTACTTGGTACACTTATTGGCTAGTGAACCAACATTTATAGGGCTCACGACAAGAGGATCTCTTACTAATCCAAAAACCATGATATACAACCACTATCCTTAGTTGACATTCAAAAGGATAACTAAGAGGAAATAAGACAAGATAGTAAATTACACATTTGTATTTGTTGTCATAAAAAAAATGTAGGGGACTTTTTAAAGAGAATCTCCCTAGAAGAAACAATTTAGATCAAGAAGTTTGGGAGCTACTAAATATGCAATTTTAGACTTTGTCCTACTTCAAGGTAGTCGATTGCACAATGCCACATTTCAATCTCCCCAAATACCCCTATGATCGATTGATTGTCCTAGAGTGTTAGTAATAACTAAGAGGGGGGGGGGGGGATCAGTGGCCTAAAAAATATTCCAATAATCAACCC
>MU225088.1:182314-212292 GCA_018584345.1 Thuja plicata | reverse complement strand
AGACCCAGATATGATATTTCAGTAAAGATATGTAATTTTGTTATTGACGGTTACAGTTCTGGAGGAATAACGGTTTAAGGCTGACGTATGTAATGTGTTTATTGAGTTGCGCCTATCTTCAGGATATGCGTGTGTATATTCATGATGAGTTATGAGTTGTTGATATTAATCTAAAGGCGCCAAATGTATTTCAAGAAGATTGCAAAGTTATGATTAAATTGGTGAAGCCGACTTAGTGAAGTGACACGTCTATTCAGTTTATACTTGCGCGGTTGTAATTATGCTTGCGCGCTTAGTAGAGCTGGCAAGGATGTTATGAAGAGTCATCTAATAGGTCCCATGATCTCATACTTGGTGTATGTACTTATAGAAGGTCATTTGTGATAAGAAGAGTTGCGAAAGCCAGAGATAAGAAAAGCAGAGTAGAGTGTTTAAGTAGCAGAGCTATATTTATCATATGTTGATAATATAGATATTAAAGTTAAAGCTTTCAGAATACAAATAAGATTTTTGTAGTTCTTTATAAGAGGTTGAAGCATCGGTACACAAAAGGAACTGATTAGACAAGCAGTGTCACAAACAATAGTTCACCTTATTGATACAGTGTGTATCAACTATCCAGAAGGTTGTAGCCTTCACCACTTGGACAGTGAGTCCACCACCCCTAACAAGGTTATTGTAAAAGACTCCTAAAAGGGTCTGACCCTTAACCATGTCACTAAACTACTACATTGTAATGAATAACTCCTAATAGGGTTGTATGATCTTTTAACAAGGATTACTACAAACATTATAGTTCTTTGTGGGTACTAATTCCCACCGGGGTTTTTACCATTTGGTTTCCCCGTAACCAAATTGATGTGTTGTGTAATGTGTTATCTGAATGTGCATTTACTTTGTATAAATTTAGAATAATAAGTATAAGAAAAGATAAAGTTGCTGATAACTGATTCACCCCCCTCTCTCAGTTATCCTTGAAGTATTCTAACAGGTACTCTATTCATCATCTTCAAAATCCTATTTTTGGAAATCATGGCCACAAGTTCTTCCACAACAGCTAAGAGTATGGAGAAGGAGTTGAGGAAAGTACAATTGGTTAGGAGTGACACCTATGCACCTCCTAATTTTAGGGTAGTTTCTGAAAGTGCCATCCAGGGTGATTTGACTAGAGCCTTACCATCGATTCCACCTAAGGTACTTATGCTTCATGAAGTTAGGCCATGTTACATGTGTAAGGTTAGCAAAAATGGAGATTATGAGTAGAGGGAATCCTACAAAAAATTGTGTGTAGATGAAGCCCTAAAAGAGGAACATAAACACCTAGCTGAGAGAGGGTTAAATCGTGCCCTAGATTTCCTGATGGATTTCAAAATGGAATGGATCAAGATTGTTCTTAGCTATGTACATGACATGAACATATGGCTGGATAATGGAGCAATTAGGATTACAAAGGAAATCATCCAAAGGGTAACTGGCTATCCAACTATCAATAGGAAGAGAAATATAAGATGTTAGAGTAAGGAAAACATAGAAGAATACACCGGAGCTATCTAGAACGAAAGAGGGATGACAATCTCAACAATAAAGGATTTGGAGCTTGATTTTGCAGTTAGGGTTATTGCTCACAAGTTTTATCAGTCAAGCCGACTGGACAATGTCCCATGTATAATAGTCGAATAAGCTTGTAAGATTGTGAAGAAGGACCATACATATGACCTTGCCGATCTTCAGTTGACACAACTGGCTGAGAACCTTTCTTCAATCTGAAAGGCAAAGAACTCAATATGTAAGTTCGATTCTCTGCTAGTTTGCATATTTTTCTATGTACAAAATACATTTCCTAATTTTGGAGATATTGTATGGAAGACATACCAACCAATTACACATAAGATCAATGCATTTATTAAGCAATTAGGTGGTAACTTTAACAATATAATGGGGACATACTTTGTGGAATTCAAGAAAAGGATGAGATTGAGAAGCAGAGTTCCTAGATCACTAGTTGAAAAACACTATGAGGATGTTTGTTTTCTAGTGGATATAGATTTTACTTATGTTCAAGTAGTAGTGCCGAGGGTATCTTGGCTAAGGCCATTAAATTATGAAGTAAATATTGATGAGACATTTGCAGCTATAACAACTCTAATGGTAGAGGAGATTGACAGTTCAGCCAAACATTTTGGAAATTATGAGGAAGCCAAGTCCAAAATCTCTATGGATTTGAAGGCTGGCACTATGGAGAGGAAAAGGAAAAATATTGTAAAGAATCTAAAGAAAATGGTTAGAATATAAAGTGATGAAGAAATAGAGGATGCACCTTTGGGTTTATCAACATGACATGGAGAGGATATGTCTAGTGAAGAAGAGGAGAGTGAACCTAAAGAAGAAATCACTGAGAAAGCTAAAGGAAAGCAGCCAGTAGTTTCCAAGGCAACTGAAACAAGCCAAGAAAAATATAAGGCTACCCTTCCTATTGCTAACCAGCCTAGGACAAGGGCATCAACTGTTTCATCTCTTGCCAAGACAACTAAGGTATATACAAAGAAGAATGCTGGAGAGAGCAGTTTAGGGAAAAGAAAACAAATTGAAACAAAGGCTGTGCCAAGCCAACTTAAGAAAAGACTGAGGAGGAAACTAATCTTGAATGAAAAAGATGATGAGGAGAAAATAGATACAAAAAAACCTAGAAACATACCTACAACATCACATAGACCACTGACCAATATTGATGAGGTATGCAAGAACATAAGAAGTACTGCTGGTTTAGCAGGACTTAAATTTATCAAATATGAGAAGCAAAGCATATAAAATAAGCATAAGATTTAGGAAGCACTATTAGATATGATGGGTACATTCAAGATGACACCTGTAGAGATAGGATACCTTGTCCCCATAGAATTGTATGATATTTTATCACAAAAGTGGTAGTATGCATTAATGACTGAAAGACAGATAAGGGAAGGGATGTTAGCTAAGGTCATTCCCAATTTAACCAAGAAACAGATAGCCAAATTCATTGAATAATATCAAAGGAATTTTATTCCTAAACAAAGATCCTATGCAATATTGTAAAATGATGTTGAAGGTATAGTATAACAGAGCACTAGAATTTGCAAGGAAACTTTTGGGCTATTGACTAAGAAGGAAGATAAGAAAGGTGAAGGCACCTCAGAGCCAAAGGAAATGTAAGAAGAAATTGCTACTGATCAGACAGAGACTGAGATAGAACTGGAAGAGAAAACAGACAAAGGGAAAATTGTAGATCTAAAAATGAACAGTCCCATTGACACTACACTTGAAGATAACAAAAATTTGGATGTCGAGGATCAAAATGAGCCGGCAAACACAGGCATACAATCACCTATTCGTGCAACTGAGATTGAGACAGAGAAAGAAGGAGAAAAGGAGGTAACAAATAATAACCCACCTATTTTAGAGGTTGTGAAAACATTCTTAGATAGTGGAGATAAGATGGAAGAAATTGTAAATAAGCCTACAAAATAAGAGGCTATACAAGTGTTGGTGGATCTACCACACTCTATATAATCTAATCCTACTGGACCTAAAATTGGGAGTATACCTGATCAACAGGTAGTTTTAACTCAGTTAAAGACTGCACTTGAAATTCATACTGACAAAGGAAAGGATATTGAAGAACCTGAGCTGAGTATTAGCTAACTAGAGCTCAAGAGGAAGAAGCTAAATAAGAAGAAGTCACTGAGCTTAAATGTCACATTAGATGAAGTTATTGTGATTCCTAAATGGGATCTAAAGAACTTGTCATATGAGCATATTCAAACTCTTCAAGACCTATTAAAGAGGAAGAAGAGACAAGAGGAAATGAAGAGGGAGCATAAGCAGAAGCAAGTGCTACATGATATAAAGGATATTTTTGTTAAAGCATTTGACATGGAAGATGAAAATTAGCAAGCACAAATTCTGGAACAGTTAGTTCACATTGTGCAGAAAGTGAATGATGACAACATTGAGGCAAATGAAAATTTGTTGCAATGGTTCGAGAGAAAATTTGAGAACAAAGTCTTGGAGAAGATATCAGAAGAGATTGCTACCAAACAGGTTGAACTCTCTTCTCTTTTTGACATTCTTGAAGAAGTTGCAAAAAATGTTTATTCTTTGTACAAAAGGTTATGTGATATCAAATTCTTTACAAAGGATAATCAACAACTTATTGAGAAGTTTCAATTAGATTTAAAGTCAATGACAAGCTCATTGAGCATGGATGCTAGTTCTAGCTCCACACATTTTGATAGGTTGACACATGCACAAAGGAGGTTAGCCAAGCTTATGGCTGAAGATGGCCGAATAAGGGCCAAATTGATAACAATTTAGACTAACCTGATACCTCATTTGGAAGTTATTTAGAAGGAACTTGCAGCTGCACATGAATTAGTTAAGAGAGATCCTCATCTCTATATTGCAGATAGTTTGGTAAGTCTAGCTACCGAGCTAGAAATTAAGTTACAGGTTATGAAGTTTATAAAGGACAGTTGGGATACACCGTTTGCATTAATATTACAGCTTCATAAGCCATTTTTGGATAAATACAACTTAACCCCTACAACTATTAGTGACAAAAACAATGGGGAAACAGATAAGGAAACATACAAAGATGGGCAACAACAGGCCTAATATTTTTTTTCTTGGCATGTACACTATGCAAAAATCCAAAGTATAATCTTAGGGGGAGTGTGTTGTGTACTCAGACACATTTTGTGGATATACATAAATGATAAATGTTTTTGCCACTAATATCAAAGGGGGAGATTGTTGATCTCTAAGTTTTGTTGATCATTAGTGTCCCACACTTAGTCATTTATCTAGGCAGGTTAGTCAGTAATCACTACGACTGAGCTATCCAGTATAGGTCAAGCAGTAGTCATTGTCGAGAAGATAATAGTTGTCAAGTTACATAGAAGTTGAGTGAAGCTGATCAGTTCATGTCGAGCGCCAAAGTCTTTATATGCCAAGCTAGACAGTTTTGTCATACATGTCTGTTATGGCACAAACTTTAAGGTAAATAGTTTTGGGCCGACATATTTGGATATTTAATGTTTTCAACAGAGTTAATTACACATTAAATCATTTGATCCAATATGTGGCATAGAGACAATCAAAAAATTGGAATACCTAAGTGGTGGAATAAGTATTTGATCTTGATCTCAATGCCAGATTCGTAAGGTATATATGCGATTGCTTCTTACCCTAATTTTGTAAGGTGTGTGTGCATACAAGATATATATGCAAAGGGTTATTTTGAGTTAAGAAGCATAGATCTAGCAAAGGAATATAGCAGTGAGCAGCATAGTAAAGTCATATCAGACTATTAGATCAAAGAAGGTATTGAAAAGAGGAGATCTGTTATCAGCATCTGAGTGCATATCAAAGGATCAGACCTTGGGATATTCTAAAAAGTGTATCAGGTGAAATCTCTTAACAGAGTAGTTCTACTAGACCTTTCTAAATCTCTTAACCGAGTGCTTACTTTATTGTAAGTTTAAATCATTTTACAAGGTAGATTGTAATGATCTGTAGCTCTTAACCGAGCAGACCTTTATTTAGGTAGATTAAAAATTGTGATCAAACTTTGTAGCCCTAATAGGCACACTTTATTGCTGCAGTACTGAAGATTTTTTGTGGATGTCATCCCCACCCCAATTTTACCTTATTGGGTTTCTGGGTTACCAAAATTATAAGTCTTGAGTTACTTATTTTATGTTATGGATGCTACTAGTTGATAGATCAATTACATATATGCTATGGTTGTGGATTAGTTTGTTTTAAGAGGCATAAGTTTTAAGATCTTATTCACCCCCCTCTCAATATCTTGATTTACCATCTTGTATTTCCAATAGTATGGTGAGTGCAGCCACTATCTATGATCCAATCATCATTTTTACTAACTTTAGATATGAGTGCAGTTTCTACATACCTTTCTTCATCTTCATTTGAGTCATCCTTCATGACTACAAATACCATCTTGATGTCTTCTTCTAATTTGGTGTCGGTGTCCTCAGCTCTATTCTCAGCTAGGTAACAAGCTTTCTTCCCTTTGTCCTTGTAGTCTTAGGTATCTCTCTTTTCAGATTGTTGGTTTCTTTGGTAATCTCTATTATCACCTTTATGAAACTTTTTCTCATATGATCAGTCATTTCCTCTGTCATCTTTTCTTTGGTTTGAACATCTTGCAACAAAGTGTCCAACCTTTTTACAATTGAAACATACGAGTGGTAATTTACCTTTGTATTTATCTTTGCCTCTCTACAATCTTCTTGCCATTAGTGCTTCAATCTCATCAAGTCCTTTTTATTCATTATCACCTTCACTATCATTTCTAATAGCATGTCTATGACTTGAATTACTTATCTTCAAAGAAGTTTTGAAAGAAGATTCTACAGATGGTAAGACACTATTATCAAAGTTATTCATCTCAAATGAAATTAGTCTACCAATTAGACTATCTAGAGTAACTGTATTGTTTTCTACTGCTCTCATTTCTTGAATAGCAGAAAATCTAATAGCATAAATAGG
Source organism: Thuja plicata (assembly GCA_018584345.1). NCBI lineage: Eukaryota > Viridiplantae > Streptophyta > Pinopsida > Cupressales > Cupressaceae > Thuja > Thuja plicata. The sequence goes on along the minus strand of MU225088.1, from coordinate 205,743 downwards.
CAATAAGGTTCTTAATATTTTTCTTACCACTGTCTCCTCTTCAAGTACACCTCCAACTCCTCGGATAACATTTACTACTTCTTTGATTCTGCAACTATACTGAGTAATGTTTTCTCCTTCTTTCATCCTTAGGTCATCAAACCTCCCTCTTAGGATTTCTGCCTTTGCTCTGAGTACATTGGCATATCCTCCATGTACAAGCTTCAACTTATCCCAAATTTGCTTTGCAGAGGTGCAGGTTTTGACATCTTCAAACTCAGCATCAGAGAGTGATGATGCAAGTTATATCATCATGCATTTATGCTCATGCTTGACTCTTAATTGTTCAAGAGTATGAGGTCCTGTAGGCATCACATATTCAGTATCTAAGTATTGAATAATACCATTTCCAATACCTGATAAGTGGAGTCTTATTCTGCTTTTCCATGATGCAAAGTTATGTTTATTCAGCTTGGGCACATCTCGTCTATTCATCTTGTGATCTTTTGCTTGAGCTGTTAAACTCCCTTTCAAAGCACACAAGCTCTGATACCAATTGTTAGTAATAACTGAGGGGGGGGGGGGGGGGGGANNNNGGGTGAATCAGTGGCCTAAAAAATATTCTAATAATCAACCCTTAAAACTTAGTACCACAATATTCTACCTCTAGTTATCTTTAGTCCTATAAGATGAATGCCTCCAAATACTTTTATCAAATTACTGCTGCTCGAAATGCTTTGTAAAACCTTCTACTGTATGTTTACTGAAAAGCAGTCTATTAATTTACCGAAAGACAGTAAATTATCTAGAGTATACTGATCAATCCAATTAAGTTAAGTGTAATGTAAAACACTAAAGTAATGAATCATAAACACATTGACACATGGATTTTTAATGTGGAAACCCTGTTAAGGGAAAAACCACTTGGGACCAGTAACCCAAAATTTTCACTCTTCTAAAGTGAGCTTGGTGAAGAGCCAACCTTGTTAAAGGTTACAATCACACTGTTAGGTGTGACCTTGTTAGAGGATTTAAAAGTTTAGTCTGTCACTTGATATTGGGCATCTCTATGCTACCATCCTTGATCAAACACTCACTTGGCTTGTCAATAGGTATCTGGCATCTCATGCTATCTTCATGATCAAAATTTTTGATACTCCTTGGGATGTATCTCAATATAGAAAGGATATTCAAATCCCACTTGGTTAAGAGACTTTCTGAATCAATGGTTAAACTAAAACAATATGATTTGTTCACATATACAACTTATACTTGAAAATTTTCAGATCTATTATAATCTCATAAATTTATCCTGATCAATATAACTCTGTTTATACCTTTGCTCAACTTTGATTCTTCTCGGTGATGCTATGCTCTGTTGCTCGGTGTCCACAAAATATTTTAGCTCTTTCCTTATCTTGTTGATCAAGACTGTATGAAGTTTCTCTTCATCAGTTTCTATTTAGCATCCTCTTTTTCATTCACTCACCTTGATCTATAATGAATCAAGTTTGTCTCTTAAATAGACATGATATCACCATTGTTAGGTTCTTGATTTTCTTGAACTTGGTGTGATCCACAATTCTCACCAATTAGATTTAAAGAAAAACTCTTGTTTTATCTTGCTGAGATCTTCTTGTCAACTGGACAACAAAAATTTAAATCATTTGCTTATCTCTGGCTTATCTTGTTGATGAAAACAATGATAACTACCAGTTAAATCTATATTTATCTCTACTAGCTAAAAATATTTTTTTGTTTCTGAACTCAAGTTAATTTCGGTGTTTAAATATTTGATAGCGTCGATCAACACTCCAGTTCTCCTTGGGTGTCTCCGTCGGTTTACACTATGTTTCTGGCTGTCGGGTATGCTTGTGATTCTTCTTGTCGGTGTTCTTTCTCGGGCATCACTGTGACTTGACTGTCGGTGAGCTCTATCCATCGGGTTTCATTGACTGGCGGTGTTTGTAGTCACATTGTAGATACTTGTCTTTTATGCATTACATAAAGCATATTCTTTTTCTCTTTGATTCTCTGAAGTCTTTGACACTTTGATTATAACCGATTAGATTATTTGACATCAATGACAATACAATCCATTAACTGATTTAATGTCTTGCATTATCCTTCTACATTTTGGCGATCAACTTAACATCTTCAAACATTCAATCAACTAAATGTCATCATAGAGCTCTACAGACAAGTAGGGGATTTTCATAGGCTTTTAGTGAGAAAATATAAATTTTGCTTTCAATTCCCAATCAAGGTGGGAGCACATAGCTACACATACATGAATATTACAAAGTTTTCAGGTCTTGAATGGGTAGAGTTCCCAATGAAGACTATATAAATCAGCAGGGATAAATTTGAACCCATCAACACATTTAGCCATGTGATCGCCACACATTTCAAACATGTTCCACAACTCAAAGACTACAAAGAAAATTATGTGGATGAGTATGAGGTGAGGGTATAGGATGATTGTAGAATAGACCTTGATGTATTTATCTATGTCACAAAATTCTACATCTCATAAAATCACAAGGCTAAAGACAGTGAAGACAAATTACATCTATAATATAAACTCAATAGGGTCTTTCATCAAGCCATTTTCAATACAGATATTAATAATTTGGAGTGAGAGGATATGGAATACCATGCCTAGGAAGTCCTTAAGTGCACCGAATATTTTCTTGTAAGGCCATACAAAATGGACCTAGTTCCCAAGGTTGAGGGAGTAGACCAAGTTCCCAAGCACAAACCTAGCTCTTTCAAGAGTAGGAAAACAACTTCTAGCCCACCTCCTCCATCACATCCCTCTCGACATTCTAGGGTGGTATCCAAGAAGATATTAAGTAGAGTTAGGAAGTATTAAAATGAAAACAAAATTTTTTAAATATTTTTTTGAATGGTTTGATGATTTTGGTAGAAAACTTGTAAATGTATTTGAAGCTGAATGTAATAAATTTGTGGTTATGATTTTCATCTCGGCATATTGGTGAATTTTGAAGTTCAAAAGAATATTGAGAGATGAATTCATAAACTATGAAAAGATATGGATCCCACAAGACTTGTGAAATGTGATGATGAATCTCTTCCAAAATTCATACATTTCATGAAAGAACCAACAAGGGTTTCATCAGATGGTGCATTTTTTGAATTACCTAATAGGGTTATTTTTTTGAAGATATTTACAAATATATTGAAGTAGAATTTGATGAGTATGACAATAATAAGTTGAGAAATGTCAAGGATTCACTTTCAAAAGACAAAATGCAAAGAATCTCAAACAATGGTTTAGACACATGGAGTGAATTTTCAATGTTAATTGATAAAGAAGTAATCAAAATTGTACTAATTAGAATACATGATGATCACATTTGGCTCAATAGGCCCTACTGGATGACTAAATATGTAATCAAAGTTGTGATAGGTTTATGCTCAATTGGTTCTATAAGAATCATGAATTCAGTTAAGAACAAGGAATTTGTTGAATTAACTGGTATATTATGAGATTAGAGAGAATTACAGATTGACACAATCACATATCCTCTTATAAAGTACGTGAGTTGTGGTATAACCTACAAGATTTACTTTCGAAATAGGGAAGGTTCCACTCCAACAATTGTAGTATATATTGTGCATTAGATGGTGTAAGAAGGTAAGGATTTTGATTTGTGTGAATTTTTTAAACTATATTGTTGCATAATCTAATGTTAATAAAATAAGGAAGGGTATGCTTTTCATTTTAGGTCCCTAGTAGTTTTCTTGGCTTTTTTACTTTATGAGTTCACTCCCACTGAAGCAGAATTTTGTATGGAGTGAGGTTTCATCCATAGGAAAAAATATTTATTATCACTTTAAAAATTTGGACAACAAGAGTTATGCATGCATAAAGTATTTCACTAAATTACACGAGTATCTTACTCCTAGGAATTTAATTTCTATACAATGTATAGAAAAATTTCAAAGACAATGTCACATTCTTTGTAAACACAAACCATTGATTCATCTAGGAGAAATTCTTCTCAGAAATTTTAGTTGAAAGAACTTGGTTATGAAATCACTATGGGGGAATGCGTACTATATGTGGAAGAACTTCTCAAGTTCCTTGTAGATTTGATAGAGGACACATTTGGTACATTAGATGAATTGATTAGAATAATTGTGTTGATAGGTGCTTCTTCAAAAGAACTTGCCTCCAGAAAGAAAAGAAACATAAAAACTAGTGAGGTCCCCTGTACCTCAACATTAAGACATAAGTGGATTAAAATAGAAAGTACAAAGGAAATTATAGTTGTTATTAACTTGGATTGAACCTATTGAAGACAATGAAAAATAAAAAGAAATTTTTTACGACCACTCAAGAATATTTTTGAAGATTCAGATGAGGATCCTTATGAAGTAGAAAATATAATGACAATAATTGAAGAAAAAGACAACATTAAGAGAATAGGTTACAAATAATTTTCAAGGCCATTACTTGACCAAGTCATAATTAAGGAAGATCTTTATCACACATATCCTTAAGAACAACATTGTTACTTGTGATATTGTAAATTTTCTATCAGATGTCCTATTTGAATATGTAAATGAATTTTTAACCAAGAAGTCTACAAAAGAAAATTTGTTGAAAAATATTAGGAAATCATATGACTCAACTCGAGAGGATTTGAATGATTATATCAAGGAAATGAAAGTGTTCATTAGTTCTATGGCCAACACATATAGATATTTCCTCAGATGGCTTGGGGCTACCAAAAAGCATAAAGAAATGATGGACTCTATTGAGTCTAAGATAAATCAGTTGACACATTCATTTGACATATTTACAGATAAGGATGACATATAGAGAAGAAGAGCAAATGTGCTCCAATCCGAACTGATAAAAGTAAAAAGGAGTAGAGAAGACCTTGCTAGTACTTTCTACAAAGTAGAAGAAATTGTAGAAGAAAAATTGGATATTATGTCAGTATGGTGGATGAAGAAGAAAAAGAAGAACTAAACTTATCTGATCTACATGAACTTGATAGTGCACTTTTACTATTGGTACAATGTAACTCTCTGAGATCAATGTTACTAAATGTCATCAACCACTAAAAAATATATCATTTGAAACTCACAACTAAGTACAAGGAGATATTTTCTAAAGGTAAATGAAATTTTGGTATATTTTTTATACCCTTTGTTCTTGGTGGAAAAGGGGGAGAATAATGAAGAAAGGGGTGAAATAATTGAAGAAAAGAAAGGATATCATATTAAGGGGGAGTTTTTGTTTTTGGGTACTGTTATGCCGTGCATACCCGTCCCTACATTTTGTGTAAAAAATGTTGGGTTCCCCCCTTTTTTTCTTTTGGCTCTTGCTTGTTTTCTTTGCCTTTGTTTCATTTTTTGTTTTCTTTTTCGGGTTTTCTTCCCCATAGTGTTTGTTTTGTTTTTGATTTTTTCTTTCGTGTCTCTGGGACCTGGTCCCAGAGTTGGTTGTTTCCTCGCCAGAGGTCAAATTCTAGACTCTTGGATTTTCTGCCACGATGTCTTCTTCTCGTAAGAAGACATGATTGTTTGGAATCCCCAGGCCTGGAGTCTAGAGGTTCTCTTGTTCTAAAGTTTCTGGAGAGAAGGTAACTCGCTTTTTACCTCAGTATAAGTAGGATTTACATGTCATTTTCACAGTTACCATGATTAAAACACTTAGAGTTTTCAGAGTGATTCACAGGCGATTTGAGTGTGAATTAAGTGTGAGTTTCTCTAAGCTTAGTGGGTAACAACGATTTGATCTCGGGTAGCTGTTCTTAGCATTGGAGGTCAAAGCTATTGTAGAGTGGTCTAGTGCTTCTTCCCTTTTCTGTTCTTTGGATTCTAGGTTGGTGTTTCTGGTCCTTGCCTTCGCTTTCTGCTTTTGTTCCGTGTTGGTTTGTTTTGTTTTCGTTCCTATTCATTTCAACTTTCCTTTATTTCTGTCTTTGCATTTCTTGCTGTTTGGTCTACCACCCGTTGGTGGGTCAGCTCTACTAGAGGGTTTTCCACCCTCTATGCAGGTGTAGGATAGTGTATACTATGTACATTTTCTGTGTTCTGCTGTTAGGTAATCACTCTGCATTCTGTTTTGTTGTATATTGATGTATATGGTGTATGGTTTTTGTAATTTTGTGTGTATACACTTTGGCCCTCGGCCCTCCTATACCTTTTTGTGTATTATGTATATATGTGTTATGTATATCCCTTAGAGTGTCAACTTCTTCATGCTCTATCATGAATTTCAACCTGACAAGATAGAGCTCGTTGAGACGGAGTCACCACGGTTCCAACTCAGCACCTCGGTGGTTCAAACCATGGCAAATTTCTCTCTCCTTTGTGTCATCACATTAATGGCGGGATTAATTTCCCATGTATGGAATTAAAAATGTGTCCTACCTAGCATTCAATTTTGCCCTGCGTCGGCCCACTTGTCCTAATCAATGCCATAACTATCTTTACACCGCCTGCCATTTTCCCATGTGCCAATGCGCGTTGACTAGACTACGGCTTGTTGCCAGTCACATCGGCAATGGCTAGTTTGTCTAGACTTCAAACTCCCATTGGGATCTTGTCTTCTACTTTTTCTTTGTCACCGTGTCAACACATTCTGGAATGCTTAAGCCATGTTCATTTTTAGATAATCCAAAACTTTTAGATGTATACGCTAACATTTGTTTGACAGGTACGGACTAGTGGAGAATCCCCTAGAGTTTTAATTTATGCTTAGATGTGCCCTGATGGTTTTCTAGTCTTGCAAGTTGTTGATAAGCTTGTTCAAAATGTCTGATGAATTCACACCTCCTGATACCCTGGAATTACCAACTACTTCTACCTGGGCAGCCACAAATTTGAAGATGGAAAGAATGTTGGCAAAGCTGCCATTAACCTCTAAATATCCAAAGGATGGAGGTGTTGTAGGGTCTAAAATAGACTTCAAGGTTCAAGAAATGACAGATCCAGACCCCGGAGCTTGGGTCAAATTATAGGGTCAAATTCAGACCATTTACAGGTTGAAGGAATAGGGGGATAAAATAGCCACTTACTTGGCTGCCTCTGGCATCATCAAGGACAAAATTTTTCCATGTATGGTGCAATCACCTAAGCTCATAAGGTAGCTTGCGGTATTGTATAATCTGGCCACTCACTCAGTTCAACTTCCAGATCCCCGATCGCTGCAATATCCCGCCACCATTGTCACATTGGATGCCCCTACCTTCGCTTCTGGGTTGGGAATTCCACAATTCAAAGGATCCACAATAATCACCAGGGCCAGCTCACTAAAGGAATTCAGTGAGGCCAAGATCATTTCCCGGCAACACCTTAATAATAACTGGTTAAAGTCTCCAAAGCGAGACTATAAAAGGATGAAATTGGAAATTCCCTATGGGGATTTCAAGGAACCCATTCAAGTGGGCATAATATTTTTGTGCAGAATCTTTGGATGGACCCATGCCTGAGAATTCTCGGTGTGGATGTATTATTTCTTATACTACATAACAATGCACAACAGGACTTTCAACTGGGTGGCGATTATATCAAATCATGTAGATACACAGATGAGGACCATCACCCAATACTTAGAATTTTACATGACCTCATATGTGCTGTGGGAATTGGCACAACAAATGTTGGCTTTTCAAGGCCTAGGAAGAGTTGGAGAGCTCAAGAATGGCCTGGGATAGGTTACACCTTGGGATCATTATCCCCAACTGGAGTGGGAGCTAAGCTTCCATAATTTCTGTCGGGTAAATGATGCCTTTGTTTACCACAACATTCTTACCCGAGATTCTTGGTACCACCTCTCACAGGAGGAAATGACACTGGTCAATTATTATGGCCAATACTTTATTCAATTCTGACACCACACATACATCAGGGTGATAGGCTTCAATGGGAAGCCCTACCTCCTTCCCCGGTATTGCAGGATAGGATAATTCTTTTGTAGTTCTGCAGGAAGATGATGGATCTGAACACCTTCTTCACATTGAAGAAGGTTGTTAATGTCCCATTCCCCTTTTCTTGTTGGGATTATACATGCAGCCTCATCGCGGTTTGAGAGGCCGATAATGAGTGAAAAGGATTGGGGCTGATTGAATTCAATCACGCCTAGAAAAATTATGATCCCCATGGAAAAATTGCCACCGCACTACCAAGGGCATCCCCCCACTCAAAGATGACATTGAATATTTCTGGGTGGATTGCCAGGATAGATTTGATATTAGGGCTCGATAGCATAGCAGAATGAGCAAAAGGCTCCTGGAGGCCCTTGAACTTTGGACATTCCCGAAGGGAGTCAAAGATGGTGGGTCGCTGGAAGATCCAGAGTACAAGGAACAAGGATTAGATAAATTGGATCTTCCTCTAGTGGATTGGTCCACTCCAGAGAATTTGATGATTGATTGGGTATGCCACCCCATCCTAGAGGTAAGTCATAAGTACTTTGCTCGGGTGTGCCCCAAGAGCACCCGCAAGAAAGCAGCGGTCAAATTGACCATTCCTTCTTTAGCCGGCACCAGAACTTCTTCATCCACCGTGCCCTCTGAAGCAAGCAAATGTAAAGGAAAAGAAAAGGAGGGACTCCCAGCGCCTAAGGCATCTCCTCAAATCCCCACACTCCTAATGGAAAAATTACATGATCAGATGGAAGCAACAAAGTTGGCCAGCCAAAAAATTAGCATGCAGGTGGCTGCTGACCTCCTTGTCGCCCTAGTGGCATCTACTCACCCAACAGGACCTCCCTCGTTAGCGGAAATGATGAGTAGGTAGAACTTTGCTAAGGTAGAGTCCTCCAATATCTTAGACATCAGGGCCTCTCTTATAAGGAAAAAGAAAACAATTATGGCCCCCATACCAATGCCACCCTTGGTATGCCCGAGAAGCCCCCAGTAGATGTAAGTTAAGATTCTCCCAAACTTGAGGATATCTTTGACTCCTCTCTGCCACATTATGATTTTGATGACACCTTCTCGGTGGAGGAGCTTCTGGAGATCTGGTAGGGCGTCAGTACTACAGTAAAGGAAATTGAGGCTCAAGAGGAAGAGGCCCCTATAGAAGAAGAAGTCCTTGTAGAAAAGGATATATCAGAACAAGAGGCTCAGGAGGAGATCCAAAGAGAACTCAAACATGAAGAGTTACCAGTCCAGAGGACCACGGATGTGCCAAGTTAGCCTACACTTGAGCCACTATTGGAAGGAGAACCTGGACCCCAAGGAACAACTATACCTCCAACCATCATGCTCTAGGAACCTTTGGAGACTTCGAGAGACCAATTGCCCTGAAGCACTTTCGGTGAGGTCGTGACAGCTGTCGCCTTGTTAAATTTTGGCCAGTGACCTCACCCACCTCTAGAGGATGTCCCAATGAAGGAGGAAAATATTGTAAAAGTTGAGGCCAATAAGGCCCAAGAACAACAGCAACCAATGGACCAAGAGGTCCCTGAAGAGGAAAATGAAGAAGTTGCCAGTGCCACCAGGGAAGATGAAGTCCCTGAGAATACAGAAGTTGAGACCGGGGAGAGGATCTCAGGTGATTTTACAGAGGACGCCAATACAGCAGAAAATGTCAAAGAATCTAGAGAACAAGAAATAGAAAAGGAACAGGAAATAAGAAAAGAACCAGAGCAGGAGAAGGAAGAAGAGCCTGAGGAAAATGTAAACTCAGGGAATGCACCGCCGGATTTGGAAGTGAATCTTGATGAGTAGGAATTGGCAGCAAGGCCGCCCTAGCCACCCCAATGGCTAGTAGAAACTAAGAAGAGAAAGGCTCTGGAAGCAACTACAGATGCTCCCTTGTCACTGGCCAAAATGATGGCCAAAAGAGTGCAGAGACAAAGAAGCCCAAAAGGGCACGGGTGGTCCATACTCTCCAGACCAACCCAGCAGGTAGCACCATTGTGGTCATCGCAACGCCCCTAGAAAATGTAGATATAGCGGCTGTAAGGCCTAAAGACTATAATATAATAGAGGTCGAGCTGGGGAAAAGGGACAAGCAAGGGGAATTGAACTTTCTAAAAGAGGCTACCAAGGCTATAGAGGCTCGGTATGCAAAATAGGGCCAGAAGTTGCAAGAGAAAAAGGAGACAAACACCAATCTCCTTGCACTTCTAGCAGAACTAACATGACCCTTTTCCAAAGTCCACCCTGGAACCCCTTCTTCTAGATTTCTGCTTGCACAGGGCGACGTGGACTCATTGCGCATGATGAAGAAAAAGGCACAAGCAGTGGACGGGTGGGCAACCAAGCAAATAACGGTGATGAGAGAATTTTTGGTGGCGTCCCTCTTGAATTTTTATAGTGTAGATCTCACCCTCAGACATTCAAGAAGCTCTACTCTGATATGGGAGTAGGACTTAGAAAAATATGAGAAATGGAAGGCCAGATTGGAAGAAATTTGTAGCATTGGCAAAGAGGTCACCACTGAGTCTAGCATTTTGGGGGAGGAATCATATGATTCCCTCTAGGTCCAGTACTCCAGACTTGCCCTCAAAATTGAGGCCTGCAAGGAACTGGTTAAGGCCTTAAAGGAGAATTTAACAGGTGCCCAATATCCCTTGGGCTTATTTTAGGCATTTGTGGTTGGGGTATCACAAGTTGATCCCCTCACTACTGGAACATGTACCCCAGAGGATTATGTCCTCGATAAGTTTGATGAAAGGATGGAATCCCTGTATCCGTTGGGAAGAGATTTTGATCAAGGTAGATTATCCCAGTTGTCAAAGACCATGATTCGGTCGCATGATGCCATCAAGATGGTGAATGAATTCTGGAGCGGGGCCAGAGAGGTTGAGGATGCAATAGAGGCTATTCATAGCAGGTGGGATAGCATCCGGAGCATCAATGAGGAGACTTTAAGCCAAGTATTGGAGGCTTGGGAAAAAATATAAGTGAATAAAGTTCTCTAGGTCTGGGAGAATTTAGCCCGATACTGTGTTTTGTATTCTTTATTCTTTTGGAACGCAAGTTCCCAGATCCCAAAATTTTGGGTCCCACATTTTTGAATCTCGGATCCTAGAATCTTGGATCCCAATGCCGACCGGTCACTTTCAAGACAGTAATAAATGTTGTCAGAAGATGGGAAACTACAACAAGGCACATCAGCTTGACGAAAATCTTTTGACAGGTGGTCTTCCCAAGGAACCACTTCGGAGGTACACCTGGTGCATCAGAAGTAGGGCACCGCTTTCCCATTTATGAGGCATGTAGCCTCGATCCCTGGGGGATCAGATTTCTTCTTTCTCCTTCCTAACTCTTCACTCAAGGCTGATTCTTCCTCTCCATCTCTCTTGTCTTATTCTTTTGACATGCTAGGCCTTTTTCATCTCAAGGATTTTTGTAACGTGGTGCAGGTAGTACCGGCCACTGGATAATGTATTATATTGTAAAGTGTAAAATAAGTTAGGGTTAGGGTTAGGTCAAAAGAGGTCTATAAGTAATAAGTCTGACCTCATTCCAAGGGTCGACAAAATTGATAATTTTGTAGTCCATAGCTAATAGCAAAGCCGTTTTCTCATTTTCTAGTTGCAGAGCTCAATGCTCCATTTGTTTTAAGTTCAGTAGTTAAATGCTCCCTGGGAGTTGTTATTGTACCATGCACCAACGCTTGCTGGAAGAATGTTAACGAGGAAGGAAGGATTCTCACAATGATATTATTGGCATTCTATCTTTTGGGTTAGTGGTATTTTATGCTTTGTGTTCTTCATTTCCTTTTCTCTAATGCTTAAAGTAGATTAACAACCTCCTTTCTTTTGCTACTGATGAAATATGAACTAATGGTTGTATGTTTCTTCGATATTTAGTGTAGTGTGTTAGTGCATTGTTGATGTTTTGAATGTTTAAGCATAAATATGGATAGATGAAATACTTCTCACCCTAAAATATCTTTTTTAGTTTATTTGTTAAGTGTAAACATGCTTGGAGGAAACCCCATTTACCTGAATCCCCAGAGTTGATGAGTTGAAGATAACTAGCTATCCCCCTTGAAAAATAGTCACATCTCCCAATCGAGCCCCCGCACTACTGAGACCTGACTCTCACGTGCTTGGAGGCTTGAGGGATCTCATTTCCCTAAACAACCTTTATAGGAAAAGTTGGCTAGTACTTCGGTACCCGGTGATAACTTACCTCTGTTCACAGACCCTATCACAAAGTCCCATCAACAGAAACTGGCATTAGAAGGAGGGCATGAACTCGTCTGCCTCTCAGGATTATGATTTTACACCGCTTAAGGGTTCCCCAAGACATAGTTTTAGGAGCCAAGCCTTCAGTGAGATTGGATCATTCTCCCCAGCGAGATTTGAAAGAGTCCTTAGATCAACCCCCAACCTAAGAAGGTTTGTCAAACTCGAGCCCCCTGCTCGAAGGAAACATACCCCAAATGCCAAACCAACCACCATTATCTAGGGATCTAGCCTACTACAAAATACCCAAACCTCCTAGACAATCCCAGGAATCAGTGCTCAGTCTACTCAAAATTCAACTCCCCAAATGGCTACATATTTTGGAAACACTGGGTCTCCAATGGGCACCTTTCCAGGTGCAACTATCGATTTACCCTCGCATCTGGAAAAGATTTGCCCATGATATGAGCACCTAGGCTCACGAACCATAGAGGAACACTTGTAGGCATACAAAAATGCCATGAACTGACACCGGATCCAACATGAATATGTTGTGACCCGGATGTTTCCCCTATCCCTGGGACAGGGAAAATTGAACCGGTACCTTAACCTTCCCAACAACTCCATCAACAGTTGATAGGACATGGAGGACACCTTCTTGGCTACCTTCCATGTACACATGGACCCAGCTTGGTCTCACAGCCAGTTTGTTTCCATCAGGAAGGAACCAAATGAACCCCTCGCCGCATTCAATCACCGGTTCCAACGCGCCTTGAAGCGATGCACGGGCCCCTTCATCCCATTTGCAGAAGTAACTATACAAACCTATCTCAATGCGATGGACACCTTCATGGCCACTTTCCTCTGGAGAACTACCGCTCTGGGTGACCGAGATACTTTGGAAAAAGTTTACAACTTATCCTTAGAACTGTCTTGTGGCCTCAACAAATCCCCAGGCAGAATTGGGCAGAGTACATCATTCAACATGATCCCCAGCAGAACTCCTTACACTGGGGGATATAACCCCAATTTGTCAATAGGTGCCCCCACAATGGCCATGAATCCTCCACCACCACTGATAGACCAACAAGCCTGGTATGTGTACCCATCACAGGCTCAGACAATATTGGGTCTTGAAGGTTTCCCTTGGAACCAGCCGCAACACACACAACACTAACATACACAATCATCCAGAGTGCCCTTCTTCCAGTCACCCATGGCTTGAGGATTTCTGCCCTCAACTCTGACAAATATTGCTGCTTTCCTAGGGAACCAACAACAACAACCATCACATTGTGACACAAACACCCAGTTGACCGCCGAGGTTGAATCCCTCTGGCAAATGTTGTCCACCCTGACTGTGGACATGGGTCAACTAAAGGCGGGGTATTATGCACCCTAGAAATCCAATTCCCAGAGAGGGAATATTTTCTTCAACCAATGGAACAACAATGCCAGGGGAAAAAATTTCAACAACGGGCCTTGGCCCAATCAAAAGCAATGGAACAATAATGCAAACATTGGAGGTCCACCTCTAAACGAAAATGAAAATTAGAGTGGTGCTGGACCATCCTATTTCACGCCAGTCGTAGACTTCCAGCCCATGACCAATTGGTGTAGATTGCATGACATAGGCTTCCACAACGAGGTAAACTGTGCCATGCTAGAAATGGTCATCATGATTTCCCCGCTGGACATATAACAATCGTCTGATCCTACTCCACTAGAACCTCCTATGCAAGAGCCAACTCACAGTGCATTCACTTATGAGACCGTCTTCTTCGGATCCACCGGAGAAGACAAAGAATAATCTAAATTACAGGGGTTCTTTGATGAATAAATTTTGGCCTTTGAGGCCAATGCCTTCACCAACCCACGGGCTCCTTACAACACTCAGAACTAGGCTAGTAAAGGAATAGTTTACACGCCAATGCCTCCCAAGGACACTCCTCCCCGAGACAATACAACTGACTGACCTGTCCCTCAAAAAGGTTCTAGCTCTAACCAAGCAAAGGAACCGGCCGAGGGAAGCCACCAATTCCCAGGGGAAGGTTTGACATCACAAAGGCATTAGAAAAAACCACCACCTCCATGACCTTGATGGAGGTTTTACTAAACTGTCTCGAGTAGAAGAAGTCTCTTCTGAAGCTCTTGGGAAACTCAAAAGTTGTCAGTCACCCACCCAAGACTATCTCTTTTGAGGATGCCAACACGGCTATTTTCCCAGGAAATATTGAGGATCCTCCATTCCTACTAGGCCTGAACATACAAGGAAAAAACATACACAACTGCCTAGTAGATTCTGGAGCTTCGAGCAACATCATGCCCCCATCCATATCCTAGAAGCTCAGATTCTGACCCACCTCATCTAATGGTGCAGTAATCTTGTTGGATAAAATTGCTGTGAAAATGGTGGGTGAATTGAAAAATGTCTGGATACAACTCATCCAGGACCCTAGAATAGCCAGCATAATCGATATTCAAGTGGTGGACATCCCAGAGACTTATGGGATGTTATTAAGTTGGAACTAGTCTAAGTCTTTGAATGGATACTTCTTGACCAACTTCTCCCACTTATGGCTCCCCTAGGAAGGAGAATCAAACAAGATCCAGGTTGAAAGTGAGCCCCGGATGAAATAGGCCCTTACCAAAGTCAAAAGGGTTAACAAGGTCTTATTCTCTGAGAATTCCCCCAGGGTGTACCAACCCCTTGAAATCTTAACCTTCAATTTCACTCCCAGGGAGGATCCCATAGTTTTGTAGAGAACCCAGGACTTAGAAGAGAAATTGAGGGCTGAGGTTAAGTCTCAAGGTGCCACAATGACCCTAGCCACACTCTTGTCCGACACTTGGTACCGGGTGCATTATCAAAAACATTCAGAGCTAGAGTGTGAGGCTTGTCTATCCAACGCTACCTGACACATTAATGCCTTTCAGAACAAAGAGCATACAGATGGTTCCCTGGAACCCAGTATTCCTACTAGAAGCACTTCTTCGGTGCCATTTCTCTGGGGACCTCAATCCAAAACCCCTCTAGAGGTAAACTTCACCCACACACAATCAACACTAGGGGAAACTCCTCCCAAGTCTCCCAAAAATGATCCAAAGGCTGCTCCATCTCCCCAGCTCCAAACTACAATCAATGATTTATGGACCCTTAAGTTTGATGGGTCCTGATCTAAACAAGTCTATGGGGCCAGAGTAGAATTGATCAACCCATGAGGGAAATCCTTCCTCACATCCTACAGGCTATAGTTCAACTGCACAAACAACATCATGGAGTATGAGGCCTTGGTCCTTGGACTCCTATTTGCATTAAGGAAAGAAATCACTCACCTTCGGGCCCAGGGTGATTTTGAGTTGATTATCAAACATATCCAGAGTTAGTGCACATGTCATGATAAGAGGCTGGCTGTGTATCGCAATCATGCATGGAGCCTTATTGAATATTTCGATGCCTTCGGCATTGATCTTATTCCCCGGTGATAGAATTATGTCCCAGATGCCCTTGCTATTTCTGCCAGCACACTTGGGCCCATGGCCGGCTCACGACTCTGGAGATTTTTTGTTGAGATGATCCCCACCCCATCCATTCTAGATAATGTCACCCACTTTCAGGTTTTTGAGGACGATCAACATATCCTGGCCTTCATGGCCAATGTTGGTGTCTTTGAGGACTAGATAGTGGAGGAACGAGACCATAACGACACCAGACAAGGTGATAAAGATGATGGGATCATGGACCTACCTACCAACACCATCCCAAAAGGGATGGTCATGCTTGAACATATCTTTGACTCAAACCCTTGGGGCCGGGAGAAGATATCATCCTCCTCTGAGGGACAAAAATTTGAGAAAGTGAACACTGGCCAGCCTGGTGAAGAAAAGATGATACACATTGGTACCTCCTACTCCCCTGAGGAGAAGGAGAAGATTCTCATAGTTCTCTGAGAATACATAGATGTGATGCATGGGGGTATGAGGATTTGAAGACATACAACACATCCATTATGACTCATACCATCCCACTGAAACCGGATGCTAAGCCCTTCTGACAAAAGTAATTACCAGTCAACCCACTGAGCGAGCCTCTAATTTGTAAGGAGGTGGAAAAATTATTGTCACCCTGGATAATCTTTCCAATCCGGCATACTACGTGGGTTGCCAATTTGGTCCCTGTTAGAAAGAAGAGCAGTGAAATTCACCTTTGCATAGATTTTTGAAATTTGAATAGAGTCTCCAAGAAAGATAATCACCCCCTCCCCTCGTTGGATGAGGTGTTGCAGATAGTAAATGGATCTCAAATGATGTCTTTCCTGGATAGGTACTCTGACTTTCAACCAAGTCATGGTTAACTATAAAGACAAAGACAAAATGACATTCACCACCAAGTGGGGAATGTTTGCATATCAGAGGATGCCCTTTGGCTTGATTAACATAGGGCCACATTTCAGAAGGCCATGGACATTGTGTTCAAGGGCCTTGTAAACCAGTGCATAATCATCTACATGGATGATTTAACTATCTTTTCTCAGGACAGGTGTGACCATGCCGCCCACCTCGCCTAGATCTGTGAGAGATGTCGCTGGTATGGAATATCCCTCAACCCCAAGAAGTGCATATTCGGGGTCACTAAAGGGAAGTTGCTTGGGCATATTGTCTCTGAGAAGGGTATATCCATTTACCCTGAGAGAGTTGAAGCACTGCTAAATCTACAAATGCCTGGTAGCAAGAAAGAGATGCGATCTTTCTTCGGGAAGATCAACTTCGTTTGACAGTTCATCATCGGATTCGCTGAAATTGTGAAGCCACTCAATGGGATGATGAAGAAAGACACCAAGATTGAGTGGAGTCTTGAAGCAAAGTAGGCATTCACCCAGATTAAACAAACAATAATGGAGGCACCCGTCCTGGCTAGTCTAGACTACTCCCTCCTATTTTACATTTACTCATTTTCTTCGCCACATTCTGTCGCGGTAGTATTGACCCAGAAGGTTGAAGGGGAAGAAAGACCAATCAATTTTATGAGCTCCCCCTTTAAGAATGCCAAAGTTAGGTACTCATCGTTGGCAAAGTAGGCCTTTTCTCTTGTTCATGCCGTGAAGAAATTTAGGCATTACATTCTCTGGAGCAAAGTACATGCCATCATCCCGGACCAGGCCGTAAAATCCCTGCTAATGCAGAGTGAATTGGGTGAAATAAGGGGGAAATGGATGGCCATCCTCCAGGGATATGACTTAGAAATGCAACCCATGAAAATAGTCTGGGGCTAGGGACTAAGTTGAGCGATGGAAGAAGAGGCTCCCCGCATAGAGTGTCAAACATACACAATGGAGTCTATCACTTGAGAACCGTGGTACACAGATTTGGTGTACTTGCTATTAAATAATAGATGTCCAAAGGGGTTTCCTTCCAACAAAAATCATGCCCTATGGATGAAAAGTGCCCATTTTATGATAAAAAATCTTTACTTTACCGCAGGAACTATGAGGGGGTGTACCTTCGGTGCATCGACAGGGACCAAGATGCAAAAAAAATTGAAGAATTCCACAGGCAGTTGGGGACTGGGCATGGCTCAGCTGATGCCACCGCCCATCAGATCCTCTGGTATAGGTACTATTGGCCTTGCATATTTAAAGATGTTTACACTCACGTTTGAAAGTGCCACACTTGCCAAACTGCATCACATCATGAGCATAACCCGGCTATGCCTTTGCAACCAATTTTTGGGGCTAGGCCTTTTTCCCAATGGGCATTTGAATTTATCGAGGAAATAAACACCAACTCATCTACCAACCATTGATACATCCAAACCACAACTGATTACTGCAACCGATGGTCCAAAGCCATACCTTACAAAAACAACACGATAGATGTGGTTATCAAATTCTTGGAAGAAAATATCGTCACAAGATTCAGAATGCCCTTCGCTATAGTATGTGACAATGGTCTGATATTTTCTTCGGTGCAATTAATTGAATGGACCTATGACTGGAGGATCACTCTGAAGTTCTCCAGCAACTATTACCCCCAGGGGAATGGTGTTGCTAAATCAACAAATAAAAATTTACTTGAAGTGATCAAACACCTATTAGAACAAAATTTCTAGGATTGGCACCAAAAGCTAAGATTCGCCCTCTGAGCAGATTACATTCGAATTAAAGCTACCTTGGGAACATCCCCATTCCATCTGGTTTATGATCAGAACCTAGTGTTCCCAATTAAATTATAGATCCTAGTTTTGCAATTCATGTAGGAATTCAACAACTGGGATAATATAGTGGAGGTTCGACTCCTGAATCTGGTGCAGATGGAAGAATAATGAGACATAGCCCTTGAACATTTTGTACGTCACCAAGCAGTAGTAAAATGATGGTTTGACCGAAGAGCCCAATACAAGGCCTTTTAGATTTTAGACTTGGTCCTTTTGTGGGATAAAGCCTAGGAAAATAAGGGAAAGCACACCAAGTTCCAACAGCTCTGGCTCAAACCATACTTGATTTCATAAATCTGCAGGACAAATACCTATCGCCTTAATACCATGATTGGAGAACCTATCTCGTTGCCCGTCAATGGATAGTTTCTCAAAAATTACTTTGGATAAGGCAGGTTTGTCTAGAGTTGTATTGTATGTAAGTCTTCTTGTTTGTAAATATTTCTTTTTCGGCATTCCCATTTGGGGATGCCTTGCTTTGTAAATAGTCTTTGTTGGCCGTCCTCTGGGGCTGCCCTTTTTCTTTTGTTTCACTTTTGGTTTTGTTTCTTTTTTTTTTTCTTTTCTAGGTTCCCCATGTTTTTCTCCCCTTTTGTAGGCTGGTATGCTTTGCATGACATCTACTCTCCCAGATAATGTCCTTTGCATGTCGGTGAACTTAGAGTCTATTGTTAGCATGGTGGAATTGGTCTGGTCCTCAGATTTATTTTGCAAATTTGGTAGAAAATTATGAGTAGTATTCATTTGATTTATTCCCAAAAGTCTAGTAATCAGTTAAATCAAAACTTAAAGGGACAAGTAATCAGACACACCGAGAGTAGATTGGTCGCACTGGTTGGTTGACCCAAGTCTGAACTTTTAAGGATTCTTTCTGGGTCTAGAGTTTTTTTATCCTCATTCAGTGAATTAAGGTGGGTGGATGGGTGAAAGAAGTATCACCATTAAATTTAGCTAAGCTTAGTCTTGATGGTGAAAGAAGTACCGCCCTCCCACCCAGAAGAAAATAAAATAACAAGGAAAAGAAAAGATGGAATGAAACTCCGGTATCCAAAAGAAATGAGAAAACTTGACAAATTTGGTTTGATGTACTTAGTGCCTCTTCTCTACTTCTTCTAGAGGTCATCGGCTTGATTTAATTCCAAAGAGCACACTTCACAACTGATGAAAGGATCACAGATTGAATTGTGTGTGGCCTAATTTTCTCAGACGTTTCACGCCTTACAAGTCAGATGCTTCAAGTAACGATTGGTTCCGGTTCTGCTAACCAGAGATTCTATGGTTTTCAAATGTGCTAAGGCATTCATCCCCAATAGTCACCATTTTTTATGCCATGCATAACCATCCCTACATTTTGTGTGCAAAATGTTGGGTCCCCCCCTTTTTTTCTTTTGGCTCTTGCTTGTTTTCTTTGCCTTTATTTCTTTTGTTTCCTTTTTCGAGTTTTCTTCCCCGCGATGTTTGTTTTGATTTTGCTTTTATCTTTTGTGTCTCTGGGACCTGGTCCCAGAGTTGGTTGTTTCCTCGCCAGAGACCAGATTCTGAACTCTAGGATTTTCTGCCATAATGTCTTCTTCTTGTAAGAAGACATGATTGTTTGGAATCCTTGAGCCCAAATTTTGGAGGTTTGCCTGTTTCAAAGTTTGCAGAGAGAAGGTAACTCACTTTTTACCTTGGGTATAAGAAGGATTTAAATTTCATTTTCAAAGTTATGAAAATTAAAACACTTAGAGTTTTCAGAGCGATTCATAGGTGATTTGAGTGTGAATTAAGTGCGAGTTTCTCTGAGCTTAGTGGGTAACAATGATTTGATCTTGGGTAGCTGTTCTTGGCATTGGAGGTCAAAGTTTTTGTAGAGTGGTCTAGTGCTTCTTCCCTTCACCTTTCTTTAGATTTTAGGTTGGTGTTTTTGGTCCTTTCCTTCGCTTTCTGCTTTTGTTCCATGTTGGTTTATTTTATTTTCGTTCCTGTTCGTTTCGGCTTTCCTTTCTTTCTATCTTTGTTTTTCTTGTTGTTTGGTCTACCGCCTATTGGTGGGTTGGATTTGCTAGAGGGTTGTCCACCCTCTATGTAGGTGTAGGATAGTGTATACTATGTACATTTTCTGCATTCTACTGTTAGGTAATCGCTTTGCATTCCATTTTGTTGTATATTGATGTATATGGTGTATATTTTTTATAATTTTGTATGTATACGCTTTGATCCTCAACCCTCCTATACCTTTTTGTGTATTATGTATATATGTGTTGTGTATATCCCTTAGAGTGTCGAGTTCTTCATGCTCTATCATGAATTTCAAACCAACAAGACAAAGCTCATTGAGATGGAGTCACCACGGTTCAAAATTGGCACCTCGCTGGTTCAAACCATGACAGCTTTCTTTCTCCTCTGCCTCGTTGCATTAATGGTAGGATTAATTTCCCACATATGGAATTTAAAAAATGTCCTACTTGGCATTAAATTTTGCCCCGTGTCGGCCCACTTGTCCTAATCAATGCCATAACTATCTTTACACCGCCTACCATTTTCCTACGTGCCAACGGGTGTCGACCAGAGTACGGCTTATTTCCAGTCACATCGGAAATGGCTAGTTTGTCTGAACTTCAGACTCCTAGCTGGATCTTATCTTCTGCTTTTGCTCTGTCACTGTGTCAGCACATTCCGAAATGCTTAAGCCATGTTTATTTTTAGATACTCCAGAACTTTTGGATGTATACGCTAATGTTTGTTTGACAGGTGCGGACTAGTGGAGAATCTGCCAGAGTTTTAATTTATGCTTACATGTACCCTGATGTTTTTTTGATCTTGCAGGTTGTTGATAAGCTTGTTCAAAATGTCTGACAATTTCGCACCTCTTGATAGCTTGGAATTACCAACTACTTCCACCCGGGCAGCCATAAAATCAAAGATGGAAAGAATGTTGGCAAAGCTGCCATTAACCTCCAAATATCAAAAGGATGGAGGTGTTGCGGGGTCTAAAATAGACTCCAAGGTTCAAGAAATGATAGATTTAGACCCCAGAGCTTGGGTCAAATTACAGGGTCTAATTCAGACCATTTACAGGTTGAAGGAACAGGGGGATAAAATAGCCACTTACTTGGATGCCTCTGGCATCATCAAGGCCACAAATTTTCCATGCACGGTGCAATCACTTGAGCTCATAAGATAGCTGACAATATTGTATAATCTGGCCACTTGCTCAGTTCAACTTCAAGATCCCCCGCCGCTGCAATATCCCGCCACCATTGTCACATTGGATGCCCCTACCTTTGCTTCCGGGTTGGGTATTTTGCAATTCAAAGGATCCATAGTAATCACCAGGGCTAGCTCACTAAAGGAATTTGGTGAGGTCAAGATCATTTCCTGACAACACCTTAACAATAACTGGTTATGTAGGATTTGAGAGATACAAATCCACAGAATGCCAAGAATACCTGCATGCAAATAACCTGTTACAGGAGAGAAGAAAAAAGAAGCAAAAGGCAGAACTAAGAAGTTACTAAAAAATGAGAGCAAAAATATGATCTGAGTTAATTGAAAAAAAGATTTACAAGGTTCAACCTATAAAGGTGAACAAAACCTGAAAGCCTAAAAAAGCTAGGTTGCACATTATAATTAATAAAGATATTAATTATAATGCACCTAAGAGATAGCTTAAGAAAACAGAGTAATAAATAACTTAATTAATTAAATTGAAGTGATTTAATTAATAAGTGTAAAATATAATTACTCTAACACCCCCCCTTAAGCGAAGCTCAGGAGGTAAGCTGACCTAGCACAACTATGAAAGCAGAAAATGGGTCCCAGCAACAAAGCCTGATCAGGTACCCAATACAAGGAAATCTCTGTAAACCGAAGACAAAGGAGAAAACCCAGTGGGAAAAAATCCTCTCCAAAAAGAGATATAAAAGCAAGAAAAAGACAAAAAATGACTTCAAGAGACTCTCTCAAAGCCATAAGTACAATGCGTGCTGCCAACCCCCCCCATGAGAGAGGGTCAAGGCTCCAAAGCCCCCCAGAATGAAAGAACCCCTGGATCAATGAACAAACCACCATGACACCAATACAAAGGAGTGAAAGGAAGTGAGCATTGAAGAGGTAACCTCAAAAGATGAGGTGTCACTAGAAGGCTGAGCTAATGCTCAAAGGAGTAGACACGAGGATCCTGAAAGGGAACCCCCAATGTAGGTGGTATGACAGGTGTGCTGACATTATCAGGAGAGAGGAGATGAGTGTCCTCTGTAGAATCCTAAATAACTGCACCTGGTGGCTTGATGAATGGAGCAGGAGGGTCTAGCAGTGCTGAAGAAGAGTCCTACTGAAGAGAAGAAACCCCAACAAGATGAGGTGAGGCATCCACAGAAGTGGTCTCAGGAATAACACAGATGTTCAAGTGACCTGGCTGTCTCACATGATGCTCTCATGTAAGAGGAGAGTTGTGCTCCAATGATGGAGATGGTGGACCAAAGTGTGAAAAGGTGTAGAGATAGGTGGAATGATCAACTGTCCCTATAGAAAAAATGCCACCTGTTGCACTATCCTGAATGAAGACTGAATTTGGCATGAACTCAATTGTCTTCCTTGATCCACTGTGTGTAATTTGGTAAATCAAGAGAAGGTTTGCAGATAGAGATGGAACATACAATACATCATTGAATGTACCATCCCAAATGCGTACAGAACCTTTCCCAAAGACTGGCATAACAATGTTATTCCCCATTAGAATGTGGGGAATAGGAGAAGCCTCAATAGAAGAGAAGATCTCCGGAGAAGATGCCATATGGTGAGAAGCACCTAAATCCGGTATCCAAGGGACCTAGGAAGGGGATGCAACAGAAGCCTGTAATGTATGACCCTATCCAAAATCCTATCCAGATGTCAAAGATGAGGTAGAAGATTGAAAAGTAGACCCCTGTGAGGTGGAAGAGGATGGAGAGGAAATAGTGCTCTTCTGAAGGAGAGCTTGCAAATATGAAATGTATTTCTCATAGCCATCAAATCTCTTCTGAAAACAATGTGACTCATCATGAGGCCCCTTCTGACAATAGGAACATGTAGGGTTCTCAGTCTTCTGTTTCTCCTTCTTAGAAGAAGATGGTGGGCCAG
>MU225088.1:157347-181635 GCA_018584345.1 Thuja plicata | reverse complement strand
TTTGCACCCCCCCACAAAGTATTATACTATCCCCCGTACACTTCAAATAAGTATGTAAGGAAAAAAAAAAAGTAAAAAACCTAATTTTCAGATGCCTCCACTTTGACACCAAAAAAACTGATCAAATGGAAAAATATGAAAATAAAACCAGCATGGTTAGATTAGGCTTGGAAAGAGCTTTCCAACGATATATCACACTTCAATTTTTGATACCGTATGCAAAAATTTCTCAAAAATGGATGCCAATTTTCCAGAGTAATAACACCAGAACGGGTAGCAACAGGGGAGCTCTGATACCATGTAGGATTTGAGAGATACAAATCCACAGAATTCCAAGAATACATGCATGAAAATAATCTATTACAGGAGAGAAGCAGAAAGAAGCAAAAGGCAGAACTCAGATTTTACTCAAAAATGAGAGCAAAAATATGATCTGAGTTAATTGAAAAAAAGATTTACAAGGTTCAACCTATAAAGGTGAACAAAAACCTAAAGCCTAAAAAAGCTAGGTTGCACATTATAATTAATAAAGATATTAATTATAATGCACCTAAGAGATAGCTTAAGAAAATAGAGTAATAAATAACTTAATTAATTAAACCGAAGTGATTTAATTAATAAGTGTAAAACATAATTACTCTAACAGGTTAAAGTCTCCAAAGCGAGACTATAAAAGGATGAAATTGGAAATTCCCTGCAGGGATTTCAAGGAGCCCATTCAGGCGGGCATAATATTTTTGTGCAGAATCTTTGGATGGCCACACGCCCAGGAATTCTTAGCATGGATGTATTATTTCTTATACTGCATAACAATGCACAACAAGAATTTCAACTGGGCGGCGATTATATCAAATCATGTAGATACATAGATGAGGACCATCGCCTAACACTCACAATTTTACATGACCTCATATGTTTTGTGGGCATTGGCACAATAAAGGCTGGATTTTCAAGGCCTAGGAATAGTTGGAGAGATGGGGAATGGCCCGGGACAGTTACGCCTTGGGATCATTATCCCCAACTGCAGTGGGAGCTAAACTTCTAGAATTTCTGACAGGTAAATGATGCCTTCATTTACCACAACATTCTTACACTTACCTAAGATTTCAGGTACCACCTCTCATAGGCAGCAATGACACTGGTCAATTCTTATGGCCAATACTTTATTCAATTCTGGCACGACACATACATCAGGGTGACAAGCTTCAATGGGAAGCCCTACCTCCTTCCCTGGTATTACAGGGATAGGATAATTCTTTTGGAGTTTTGCAGGTAGATGATGTATCTGCACACCTTATTCACATTGAAGAAGGTTGTTAATCTTCCATTCCCCTTTTCTTGCGGGAATTATACATGCAGCCTCGCCGCGGCCCGAGAGGTGGATAACGAGTTAAAAGGATTGGGGCTGATTGAATTCAATCACGCTTGGAAAAATTATGATCTTCGTGGAAAAATTACCACTGCACTACCAAGGGCATACCCCCCACTCAAAGATGAAATTGAAGATTTCTCGGTGGATTGTCAGGACAACTTTGATCTTAGGGCTTGACAACATAGCAGAATGAGCAAAGGGCTCATGGAGGCACTTGAACTTCAGACATTCCCAAAGGGATTCAAAGATGGTGGGCCGTTGGAAGATCCAACATACAAGGGACAAGGATTAGATAAATATGATCTCCCTCTAGGGGATTGGGCCACTCTGGAGAATTTGATGATTGATGGGGTATGCCACGCCATCCTAGAGGCAAGTCATAAGTACTTTTCCTGGGTGTGCCCCAAGAGCATCCGCAAGAAAGCAATGGTCAAATTGACCATTCCTTCTTCAGCTGGCACTAGAACTTCTTCATCTTCCATGCCCACTGAAGCAAGCAAAAGTAAAGGAAAAGAAAAGGAGGGAGTCCTGGGGCCTAAGGCATCCCCTCAAATCCCCACACTCCTAATGGAAAAATTACATGATCAGATGGAAGCGACAAAGTTGGCCAGCCAAAAAATTAGCATGCAAGTGGCTGCCAGCCTCTCGGTCACCTAGTGACATCTGCTTGCCCAACAGGACCTCCCTCATTAGCGGAAATGATGAGTAGGTAGACCTTTGTTGAGGAAGAGTCCTCCAATATCTTGGACACTGGGGCCTCTCTTATAAGGAAAAAGAAAACAACTGCAGCCCCCATACCAATTGCCACCCTTGGTATGCCTGAGAAGCCCCCAGTAGATGTAAGTTTGGATTCTCCCAAACTTGAGGATATCTCCAAATCCTCTCCGTTGCATGATGATTTTGATGACACCTTCTTGGCAGAGGAGATTCTGGAGATCCGGTAGGGTGTCAGTACTGTAGTAAAGGAAATTGAGGCTCAAGAAGAAGAGGCCACTGTAGAAGAAGAAGTCCTCGCAGAAAAGGATATATTAGAACAAGAGGCTCAGGAGGAGATCCAAAGAGAACCCAAATAGGAAGAGTTACCAATCCAGAGGACCACAGATGTGCTAGGGAAACCTACACTTGAGCCACTAATGGAAGGAGAACTCAGACCCCAAGGAACAACCGTACCTCCGACCATCATGCTCTAGGAACCTTTGGAGACTTTGGGTGACCAAATGCCCTGAAGTACTTTCAGTGAGGTCATAATAGCTGCCACCTTGTTAAATTTTGGCCAGTGACCTCACCCACCTCCAGAGGATGTCCCAATGGAGGAGGAAAATATTGTGGAAGATGAGGCCAATAAGGCCCAAGAAAAACAACAACCAATGGACCAAGAGGTCCCTGAAGAGGAAAATGAAGAAGCTATCAGTGCCACCAGGGAAGATGAATTCCCTGAGAATATAGAAGTTGAGACCGGGGAGAGGATCCTGAGTGATTTTATGGAGGATGCCAGTACGGCAAAAAATGTCAAATACTCCAAAGAACAAGAAATAGAAAAGGAATAGGAAATAAGAAAAGAACCGAAGCAGGAGCAGGAAGAAGAGCCCGAGGAAAATGTAAACTTAGGGAATGCACCACCAGATTCAGAAGTGAATCTTAATGAGAAAGAATTGGTAGCAAGGCCACCCCAGCCGCCCCATTGGATGGTAGAAACTAAGAAGAGAAAGGCTCTGGTGAAAAATATGAATGCTCCCTTATCACTGGCCAAAATGATGGCCAAGAGTGTAGAGACAAAGAAGCCCAAAAGGGCACAGGTGGTCCATACTCTTTGGACCAACCCAACAGGTAGAACTGTTGTGGTCATCGCAATGCCCCCAAAAAATATAGATGTAGTGGCCGCAAGGCCTGAAGGCTATAATATAACAGAGGTCAAGCTGGGGAAAAGGGACAAGAAAGGGGAATTGAACTTGCTAAAAGAGGCTACCAAGACTATAGAGGCCCGATATGCAAACTAGGGCCTGAAGTTGCAAGAGTAAAAGGAGACAAATGCCAATCTCCTCACACTTTTGGTAGAACTAACATGGCCCTTGGCTAAAGTGCACCCCGAAACCCGTTCTTCCAGATTTCCACTTGCACAAGGTGACGTAGACTCACTGCGCATGATGAAAAAAAAGGCACAAGTTGTGGACGGGTCGGCAGCCAAGAAAATAACAGTGATGAGAGAATTTCTGGCAGCATCCCTCCTGAACTTTTACAGGGTAGATCTCACCCTTGCAAGAAGCTCCACTCAGATATGGGAGCAAGACTTAGAAAAATATGAGAAATGGAATGTCAGATTGGAATAAATCCATAGCATTGGCGAAGAGGTCACCACCGAGTCTAGAATTTTGGGGGAGGAATCATATGATTCCCTCTAGGTCCAGTACTCCAGACTTGCCCTCAAAATTGAGGCCTGCAAGGAACTAGTTAAGGCCTTAAAGGAGAAGTTAATAGGTGCCCGATATCCCTTGGGATTATTTCAGGCATTTGTGGTTGGGGTATCACAAGTCAATCCCCTCACCACCAGAACATGTACCCCAGAAGATTATGTCCTCGGTAAGTTTGATGAAAGGATGGAATCCTTGTATCCACCAGGAAGAGATTTTGATCAAGGCAAGTTATCCTGGCTATCGAAGACCATGATTCGGTCGCATGATGCCATTAAGATGGTGAATGAATTTTGGGACGGGGCCAGAGAGGCTGAGGATGCAATTGAGGCTATTCACAGCAGGTGGGATAGCATCTGGAGCATCGATGAGGAGACTATAAGCCAAGTATTGGAGGCTTGGGAAAAAATATAAGTCAATAAATTTCTTTGGGTCTGGGAGAATTTAACCCGACACCATTTTTTGTATTCTTTATTCTTTTGGAACGTAAGTTCTCGAATCCCAGAATTTTGGGTCCCACATTTTTTAAATCTTCATGTGACCTGTGTCTCAGATCCCAATGCTGACCGGTCACTTTCAGGATAGTAATAAAGGTTGTCAGAAGATGGGCAACTACAACAAGGCACATCAGCTTAACAAAAAGCTTTTGACAGGTGGTCTTCCCAAGGCACTGCTTCGAAGGTACACTTGGCACATCAGATGTAGGATGCCGCTTTCCCATTTATGAGGCATGTAGCCTCGATCCCTAGGGGATCAGATTTCTTCTTTCTCCTTCCTGAATCTTCCCTCAAGGCCAATTATTCCACTCCATCTCTCTTGTCTTATTCTTCTGACATGTTAGGCCTTTTCTGTCTTGAGGCTTTTTGTAACATGGTGCAGGTAGTATCGACCACTGGATAATGTATTATATTGTAAAGTGTAAAATAAGTTAGGGTTAGGGTTAGGTCAAAAGAGGTCTATAAGTAATAAGTCTGACCTCATTCAAAGGGTCGATGAAATTGATCATTTTGTAGTCCACAGCTAATAGCAAAGCCGTTTTCTCATTTTCTAGTTGTAGAGCTCGATGCTCCATTTGTTTTAAGTTTAGTAGTTAAATGCTCCCTAGGAGTTGTTATTGTACCACACACTAGTGCTTGCTAGAAGAATGTTAATGAGGAAGGAAGGATTATCACAATGATATTGTTGGCATTATGTATTCTAGGTTAATGGTATGTTATGCTTTGTGTTCCTTATGTCCTTTGCTCTAATGCTTAAAGTAGATTAACAACCTCCTTTCTTTTTCTAGTGATGAAATATGAACTGATGGTTGTATGTTTCTTCGGTATTTAGTGTAGTGTGTTAGAGCATTGTTGATGTTTTGAATTTTTAAGCATAACTATAGATAGACAAAATACTTCTCACCCTGCAATATCTTTTTCAATTTATTTGTTAAGTGTAAACGTGCTTGGAGGAAACCCCATTTACCCAAATCCCTGGAGTTGATGAATTGAAGATAACCAACTATCCCCCTTGAAAAATAGTCACATCTCCCAACTGAGCCCTCACACTGTTGAGACCTGAATCTCATGTTCTTGGAGGCTTGAGGGATCTCATTTCCCCAGACAACTTTTATAGGAAAAGTTGGCCGGTACCCCGGTACCCGGTGACAACTTACTTCTGTTGGCGGACACGGTCACAAAGCCCCGTCAATAGGTACTGTTGTCACAAAAGTTTGCAGCCTTTCTTAGGTGAGTGTGAATAACCTAAAAAACCTTGTGAAACATGGAAACAACCTCCTAAGTCCGGGACTTGAAATGTGAGGTTGAGTCTCTAGAGAAGGACAACTTCCTTCCAATCAGGATGCACTAACACTAAGCTTTGATAGAAAAGGGAAGAAGGGTATGTAGAAAGGGAAAGGGGTGATACAACAAGATTGAAAAATTATCTAATACCTCCTATAACTTCTCTTAAACTTCAATAAAGATCACAAAGAAACACTACTCCCTATATTTATCAATCTTAGCTCAATATGAAGGTTAAGAATCAATAAAATCTTGCAAGGAATAAAAGTATTCACTAAATAAGATTGATAAACCTAGATTAAAACACTCATAGAGTATTGTAGATGATGAAACATATCCAAATAATAAGGTAGATAATCTATACAAGGTACTTGGATTTAGGAATAGGAAAACAACAGTGATTTTATTAAATAAGGAAAGGAAAAATTACAATTATAGAGGAGAACTCTATAAAAATACCACCAAAAAGAGATCCCTAAAAAGACATGTATAAGATTGCCTTTGTATAGTTCAGACATAACTTTTATTACATATGAAGTTCAAACCCCTCTAGGGTTGAGTTACGAAAGAGGTGTAGAGAAAGAAGACGAGAAAGAAATCTGATCAAATAGCATTGTGAAATGACAAAAAGAAGTCAAAAGAGAATGCCCTGCATCGAAGAAATCTCCCCTACAACCAAGAAGGCTACCTCTACAACTTGAAGCAATAAGTATGGCTTCAAAAGTATTCATATTTTGATAAATGTGCCTTTGAGATAACAAAAGGCATGATCTGATGTTAGTGTGTGCAAAATAATAACACTACGAATTGAGTAAATGACAAAAAAGATCAATGAAGAGTGGTTTAAAGGCATATAGCATTCGTATCATCCCTTGTCAGCATAAAAAACCAAACTCTAGCTGTCAAAACCCCATGTTAGTGAATGAACATGGCCACCTTTGGTCCAACTACATCTTCTTCCTCTAAAAATCCCTTTTACAATCATCCTAATCAGTAAAACAATCAATCCCAATCCCCATCACAACACTACAAGCATATCATAAAGTGTTGACCAGAGGTTGTCAGGGTGGCGAGCTTAGTATTTGACAGTTAATATTTAAATATAACATTGCTGCTTTGTAGGTCAAAAAAATTCAAATGACCTTGACTATATGAAGTAGCAAAGAAGTCCCTTTACACTTAACATTTTTTTCTTTTTTGCTGCCTCACAATAATTTCATGTTGCATCGACTAACCATTGTGACATAGTCATAATATTTTACATAATCACCACCCTCACAACATCCAATTAAATCAAGACACGTGGCCCATGGGCCCCCCACCCTTTTTCTATTTTTATTTTAACTCTTATCGCTATTTTGCAAAAGAAAAGAAATGGTCCCACCATCCCTTCACAAAATAGAAAATAAATGTTATTAATAATCTAGGCCCACCTAAAATATCATCTTTATTAACTTTTCACCATAGTGCCCATTTACCATGTTATAATTACTTCTTCTTTCACCACTTTGCACAAGGGAATTAAAGGGCCCACCTTCTCTCAGGGAAATACTGACCTCCTCTTGTGATTGAGCCTGAGCTACCACATGTCATCCTTTTTTCCATTTTGGAAATGGAAGGCCGAATTCACAACACTTTGGTAAAACAACGAAGACATAACACTTCAGTATTTTAGAGTCAACATTCTTTTTTTGGAAGGGCATTTTGTGAAACAATGATTACATACCTTTTAACCACGTGGGGTTTGAGAAACTTGGAGTAGTGGATGAATGGGTAGAGGGGCCAGTAACTTTGATGATAAAGGGGGAAAACTTAAATGATTGTTACCAACAACAACTAGTCAACTGCAAAATAGAATAAAGTGCATGCTCATATGAAGACTAAGAGATTATGTAGGGTTTCAAGAAATTTTGAAGGATTTTTAAGCCCTTTTTCTTATCTTTAGACTCTCGTACATTGTGCAATTGAACCCTTCTATGGAAAATTTAACCAGAGGGAAATGGTGATAGAAATTCATCATTTTTGATGATTTTTGTGGAATAATTGGTTGCTAAGTATATGGATCAGTATCTTGGAAGTTCATTGGGCATGGATTCATTATGAAGGAACAAGGGTAAAGAGGCATCTTTTGATACAACCTTCTCAAAATACTCTCTACAACTTCTTGTAATTGATTAGAACATCAAAATTTTCTACCTTAGAAGGAAAGTATCTATGCAAGAGTACTTCTTGAAAAACTGAAAATACCTAACCTACTAAGTATAGATAATTACATTAAGAGGTTAAACAAATCCATGAACTTGATTATTAAATTAGCTGGCCTTCCTTGTCAAATTTTTGTTCCTTTCATGCACTTAGGAAACCAACAAAAGTAGAAAGAATCATAAGAATACAATAGCTTTGTGGAAAGCCCCCCCAATGCTAAGAATAAAGAAATTCTCTAGCTTTGGGAAATTTCCATTTTGAGAAAGACAAACTTGCTCCTCCTTGAGATACTCACCCTCATGCTTTGAAGTAAGCATGATAGGGGGAAATTTGTAGATTTATTACAGAGATAGATATATTATGGGGCATCCTCTTGATGACACTAGGTATAACTAATAAACCTTGACCATGTTTCCATGCTCTACAACCTCACTACCATGCTGACTTGAAAGTGAATCCTCTTTTTCTTGTGAATACATGATGTCCACCTTTTCCTCATGTTGTTCATGAGCAACTTCCTTGGGAGATACTTGTATGGTGTCAAGCCTTGAGTAATAATTCATTGTGTTGCTTGAAAAGTAATCTTCTAGCTCACATCTTGTGTCTAACTTTTTTTCATCCTTCTTCTCATGATTGTATTCCTACTTTAATTGATGGTTCTTCTCTTCTTTTTCTTGTAGTAGGTTTTATTCTTCTTCCACATCTTCAATTAGGGGTTTCTTATGCATAATTTGTTCCTCAAGGAGAGGGACCTCTTCATTTTCTTCTTCTTTCTCCACCTCCATATTAAAAACGAAGGGGATCTCTTCAGATAAGAGAATTGGATCCTCTTCTTTCCTTTTTGTCTCAGCCAACAGAGAGGTTTGAATGAGAATAACCTTCTCAATGTCCTTCTGCAACAACTCCTCTTTTTCTTCCTATAGTTCATGCAAAGGCTTATGAAAAATAGGATGTGATTCTCCTCCACATAGAATCTTTGGCTCTATCTTATCTTCTTGCATTACTTGAGGAGTTATAGAAATAGGAGGCTCATCCACATGAAATCTTAGTACATCAATTTTTTGTCAAAAAAGATGATTTAGAAAGAAACTAGAAGAATGAACCTCATGTCCATTAAAATGCTCTTGTGATGGAGGGGGTCATCTAAAAATTGGAATGACAAGTTTGGGGGAAGGGGCCTTAGGCTCTTGTGCAGATTATTGCAAAGTGAGAGGCTTTCTCTATTAGAAGGTGAAAAATTTACACCTAGGAGCCTCGCATGCTTCATATTCTTGCATTTGAGAAAGCTTGAGCCTCATTTATTTCTCTTCTTCTACAACCATTCTTTTTGTAATCTCCTCCTCAAACTATCTTTTTCTTTGTTTTTCCTCCATTTCTACTCATGAAGATTGGCCTAATGAGCCTTATCTTCCTACTACATGTCGAGCTCCTATTGCCTCTTTATTTTATCAAGTTGTCTATTGTAGGCCTACAACAGTTGGATCATATCTAACTTGTCCAAAAAATATTGATTTTGGAAGTCCAACATCATGGCCTTGATCTTACTAATATCATTTCAAGACAAGGAACATGTAGTAGGGGTGGGAGGGTGGAAAAAATATTGGACATACTCGCCATTTGATGTTGCATAATAAATTGGGCCATAACTAGGTTGTGACTGAGGTTGACATTGTGATTCAAGGAGGGAGTGGAGACAGGGCCTAAGGCTCTCCCAACTACCAAACCACCTTGTAGAACCAATGTGGAAGACAAAAAAACACAGTAAGAGAAGAAATATCAGAGATCCTTTATATTAATTTGATCAAAATCATTACATGTCAAGTTGTAAGGCCTTCCCAGTTTTGGCCATAAAAATTCAATGTATTACAATTTTATCTTCATACATGTGAGGTCACAGAAATTCTTATAGATATTCCAATCTCAATCTTGTATCCAATCTATCATGCTCCAAGCACTCTCTAAGTACTACTAAAACTAAGAACATAAAAACAAATATATTCAAGATTCCACCAAGAGAGGTCGACGCTCAAATCTATAAGTGAGACCTAGATTTAGGTCCACACAGATCCCAATGAGGGACCCCAAATCAATTAAACCACTAAAATTAACTGAAGAATTCATCCACTATATCTAACTCCAAAACAAACATCTTGGGCAAAGGTTGACCGAGCAACAGATTGACTCGGGCAAAGAACACCCCGAGAAACAAGAAACAAAACCTGATTGTTAGAAGAGAAACTAGAGCCACATGAAAACAAGATTTCCTGAGTGACAGACCCAAGAAACAAAAACAATCATGCCTAAGAAATAGAACCTGAGCGACAAAGACAAGCATTCCCGAGCAATAGAACCCAAGCAACGAGTATTTCCTGAGCAGTCTCCAAACAAACCAAAGAACAAAACAAACGTCTTTTTGGTTGAGAAAGATTGCCAATGACCCAAGATTCTCCTACATCAGACACCTGGGGTTAATAGAAATGATTCCCCAAATCATGTATTAGGTCCAACCTGAAATGAACCAAACTTATATTGAGAAATCCAAGATGAGTCCTCAATCAGCTTGATCTTCCACTTTACCATATATTCCATGTATTCCTTTCCTCTTGTACTTCTGCCAATTCTCTGTTTCAAAATATTCTCAACTTCCTCTATCTACTTCTTAGGATAATCACTTGGTATTGTCACTTCTTAATCAAGTTCATGATATTCATACAAGTCTAAAATATTGAATATAGGTGATATATCCATGTCATCAGGAAATTCAACTTCATAAGCATTTCCACTGTCAAATCTTCTCAGTATTTTGCAAGGACCAAATTTCTTCATCTTCAATTTTCCATACATGCCAATAGGAAATATTCCTTTCTTCAAATGAACCATTACTACATCACCAAATTCAAATGTTTTATGTCTTCTTAATCTATCTGCACTATCCTTGTATTTCTGACTGCTTTTCTCCAGCTTATGTTTTACATCTTTATGCAACGTCTTCATGAACTCAAAAAATTATTCTACTTCTACACTTCTTTTCTCTTTACCAACAATATCTATCAAATATGATATACCTCTCGGTTGTGTGCCATGAACAATCTCAAAAGGTGTCTTTCCAGTACTCCTATTCACTAAATTGTTGTATGCAAACTCTGCTTGTGCTAACATCAAATCCCAATTACTTGGTGTGTCTCCAACTAGGCATCTAAACAAATTACCCAAACTTCAGTTTACAACCTCTGTCTTTCCATCAGTCTATGGATGAAATATAGAACTAAACTTTAACTCAGTATCCAAATTCTTCCAAAGTGTTCTCCAAAAATAGCTAACAAATTTATTGTCTCGGTTAGAGATGATACTCCTCGGTAAACCATGCAATCTGACAATCTCCTTAAAGAAAAGATCTTCTATATGTACTGTATCTGATGTTTTCTTACATGGTATGAAATGTGTCATCTTAGAAAATATATCCACAAAAACAAATATAGAATCATTACCTCTTATTGTCCTAGGTAAGTCAAGAACAATATCCATGTTGATATCACTCCAAGGTTTCTCAGGAACAATAATTGGTGTATACAAACCAGTGTTCTGACTCACTCCTTTTGCAACTTGACAAAATCCATAGCTTTTCAGAAATTTTTGAACATCTTTATAGAACTGAGGCCAAAAGTACCTTTCCTTAAGAAAACTCAATGTTTTATCAATACCGAAATGTCTAGCCAAACCACTACTATATTTATCCTTAATCAAATTAGTTCTCATTGAACCTCTCAGTATACACAATGGAATACCTGTGAAAAACATATATTTCTGAATGAAACAGTCTTCGTACTTACTTGATTGATTTGAATTAGGTGCTCTACACACTCTCCACTACTCAGAAAAATCAGGATAACTTTCATATGAATTCTTCATGTCATCAAAACCAAGAACTTCAATTCTCATTTCAGTCAACAAAGATCACCTTATACTCAATACATCAACAACTCAGTTAGAAACTCCACTCTTATGTTTAATCACAAATGTGAAACTCTAAAAATACTCTACCCATTTCATATGTCTCTGATTCAACTTATTATGACTACCCAAATACTGTAAATCCTTATGATTAATATACAACACAAATTTATTTGGCATCAAATAGTGTCTCCATTTCTTCATATCTTGAACAATAGCATAGAACTCTTGATCATAGATAGAATATTTTCTCTTTGCATCATTTAACTATTCACTAAAGAAAGCAACAAGTTTACCTTCTTTTGTTAATACAGCTTGAATTGCACTTCCACATACATCACATTCAACTTGAAATACCTTATTAAAATTAGGTAATGCTAACATAGGTAATTCAACAACCTTCAAATTCAAAGCCTCAAAACTCTTATCAGCTCCATGTGTCCATTTGAATTCGCTTTTATCTCTGTTAGGGTTTTTTCTTATATGAATCACAGTGCTTGAAATGACTACTTGAACACTATGCCTTCTAATACTGTGTGTGCTTGAATGTGACCTCTAAATCATGCACAAACCCAACATAGTCTTTACTCAATTGTTCAATTTACAAAGACAAACACAAATTTTTTATCCTGCAAACTCAATTGAAATGACTTGCTGCCTCCTAATTAGTTGTGGATGTCAATTTTACCCTCAGAATGAGAGCCAACAACTTGACCATTGCTCACATGGAGGATTTCTAGAATATGAGAAAAGATGAAATTTCCATTTATTCTATGAATGAGATTGCAACTAGTCTAGGAATGAATTACAACTAGTCTATCGAAGCAAGATGCAATTACTTTAAGAAAGGAAAATACTCTTAGTCTAGGATTCAAATGCTTTTAATCTAGAATAGAATTTGCATTTAAACTAGAATTGAAATTGTCTTTACTAGAGAGCTTGAAAGAACCAAATTGATATGTTAGACATGTAAATGAATCATAAATGAAAGCAACATATCTTTAAAAACAATTGAAAACTAGCCTAATTATGCAATTTTAAGCTTAAAAGCATGAAAGAAATTAAATGAAAAATTGACTATAGATTTGTTGCTCTCCAAAACCATCCCCTCTAATGAAGAAAAAGAGGTCCAATTTATAGAAAACCATGGAAAGAGAGTGAAGAGTTTCTTGAAAAGAAACAATTGTCTCTTCAATCTCTTTTGAGACAAAAATGCAAAGATTATTTAAATAAAAGGGTGGATTATTGCCACATGAGTGTCCTTTCACATGGAATTTATTTTTGAGGATAATTCATCCAATAATTAAATAACCTTTCAATTCATTTTATGTATATTAGCTAAAGGGGGTGGAATTGATTTAATTAAAAGCACTTAAGACTTTAGAATTAAATTAATTAATCATAGGGGTTTTTAGCTAATAAACTCTGAGAATTTAGGAATTAAATATAATGTCAGATTTATGTAAATTTGGGTTTTCTACATTTGAAACTCAGTTAATTAAAGACAATTAGGAGAAGAATTTTCCTAGTACAATAGGACTTCAAAGATGAGAAAATGCACCAAAATTGATTGGATTATAAGGTGCCAATTTTGGGGTGTTACATTTTGCCCCTCTTTGAATTGATGTGCGAGCAACGCATTGATTCAAAGAATAGTTTGAAGTTAAGATGAAGATTTTGTAAGTCTAGGTTAGGTTGCCCAGACACCGATCAGATTAAGAAGTAGAATCATTTGAGAGAAGTTTGGAATCGGGGTTAGATTGCCCTAATGTCCACTAATAGCTGATGAAGATCCAGGACTATCTTTAGAATCAGGGTTAGCTTGACCCAATACGAAGGTTAGCCCTTTGAGATCTAGATTAGATTTCCTAGATAATGGTCTAAAGAGTTTTTGAGAGCCATCTTCAGAATGAAGCATAAATTTTAGGAATTAGGGTTAGATTGCCCCAATACCCAATGAGATTTCAAGAATCATCTCTAGAACGAAGCTTGATCCTTGAGGATCTGAGTTAGATTGCTCAGATACCTAGAAGGATAGATGACAAGATGCAAGAAATCAAGATGCCCCTAGAGATTCAAGATCATGAAATATCCAACTTTGACCATAAGGTATGAAAAACTGAATATGCCCCAAGTGATGAGATGCCCATAGCGATGGGGACTTTTGATTCAGATCAGATTGATTCGAGAATGATGCGAAAAGATTCAATGATGCAATCATCTTGCCCCTTTGGGAGGGAAATCGAAAGATGACACATCATAGTGATGAGAGTGAGAAATCACAGAGAAATAGAGGTCTAGAGAGAGAAGAATCAATTTAGAGTGATCGAGAGGTCCTGTTGATTAGGTTTGACCACAGTTGACAAGAATTGACCAGAGTTGACTTTGATGAAAAGATTACAAAAACTGAGAAAAATGATAACAAGAGATACTCCTGACAAGAAAGCAACGTCAGAAAATTGATTACACAAGCGTCTGATCGCGTCGGTCCCAACATTTTTAAAAATGCGACTTCGAGCTACTCAGGAGTGTCAAATTTTGATTTTGATCACGAAAATGGATTCAAAACGGCCCATTTAGCCAAGGGTGCAACTTTCGTAGAAAATAGAGCACTTTGAAAAATTAGGTCAAAGGCTATATAAGGCCCGGAGGGGTCATTTTCAAATCACTATTCACCTTTTGACTTTAGTGATGACAAGGGCTCTAGCTGATATTGATAGCATTCCCGTACATTCTCATCGATTTGATCACTCCTGACGACACAACTGACCACTGGAGTATGACACACCTGTGAGTAATCATAACCTTATCCTGTATTTCAAATTTTTTTTTATCAATTTTTAGTGGTTAGCATGTTTTAGGGCTATTTAGAACTTGTCTCGCCCAATCTCACGCGAGGAAACAGTTCCTCACGCTAGCCTTAATCGCCTTTCGTGTGAGGAATTTGAATCCTTGCGCGGGTTAGGGGTTCTATGCACGGGCCCCTCCCCAGTGCTCACGCAAAGAGTGCATGTGCGCCATGCAAGATTTCTAGAATCTCACACGAGAACACATCCCGCCTCATGCGAGCTAGAAATCTCGCACGGGAAGAGAGTTTCCTCGCATGGGAAAAGAGTTTTCTCTCATGGGAAATTGGCCAAAAGTCAAAAATTATCATTTTCTTGCGTCACAGAGTCAACCAGTTGTCATATCTTAAACTGTGGGTAGAATAGGTCCATAGCTGCATTTTTTGTCTTTTGCTTTGAAAGTCATCATGTTGAGGTACTAATTTAATTTTGTCACTTGCTTTGTAGGTCGACCTCCCAGACATTGGTTTCCAATCTCATCATCCTATCATGGGTGAGTTGCTCTAGAGATTATCAGATGCTGACGGTGCCCACATTGATGGGATAGGATTGACTTACCTGCATGATGTACCTGATATTCAGGTGAATCACAGATTACTTGGTGCCCTGGTTGAGCATTTTCGTTCAGAGACAAACACCTTTCACTTGCTGTAGGGAGAGATGACGGTGACTCCAGAGGATGTATACTAGATTTTGAGAGTGCCTTTCCATGGAGCTCGTGTAGAGTATATCACATAGCCTAGAGATGGTACATAGGCTTTGAGAGCCATTTTCAAGATGATTTGGTGATGGGCTGATCTATCTCATGGAAGGAGTTGATACACAGTTATGGTAGAGATTATCCCTTGGCAATCGTATTAGCACTATTTCTAAGTTGTCATCTGGTTCTGGATCATGGTTAGCATGGGTTAGAGTGCGGTTGGGGCGGCATGCTCTAGAAGATGATGGCTGTTCCTGTAGTTACTTTTGGATGGGGTGAGTGCATGCTCACGCAGATGTACCATGAGATGCATGAGATCATGTATCGAGGTGCCCATACCATGGCAACAGGAGTTATCATTTTGCAGCTCTGGGCCTGGGAGCACCTTCCCGTATGTAGGTTGATATTCCATGATACACGATAGCCATTAGAGCCATACATTTATAGATACGCCAGTCAGATGACCTAGCTCATGCTGGGTAAGACTGAGTAGTGGAGGGCACAAATTGATGATATGGTTGCAGTCATATGGCAACCTTAGGTAGCCACTGAGGTATGGGATGATGCTCGTCATGAGTTATCATACATGTTTTTCTCACATCCTCTGATAGGACATACTATTACTATTATTGAGTGCTTCTTGCTTACACACATATTGCGCTAGTTTGGGAGGCCATAGGACGTATCTCTGGAGTATTGTACATACACCTAATTCATCGATGAGACAAAGAAAGCCTGGCAGAGACTGCTTGACAAGGGGCACAACATGATAGACACCTGAGTACCACTAGCCAGGTGGGATTATATGGCTGCTATGATGAATGTAGGTGTGACACCTGCATACAGAGACCACATGTTAGCTCACCCATTTCTGAGATTCACAGCTCTAGTGGGTCAAATACCTTAGGTGGTATAGCCACCACCACAACAGTAGGCACAACAGGTTCCTCCACTAGGGAAGTAGCCACAACAGCCACCTCTATAGCAACAGGAGAGAGTTGTATGACCTGGGATAGTTTAGACTAATATTCCTATGAGACCCATGGGATCAGATGTAGGTGCTGGGCCTAGTGGCACCCAGGATAGAGCTGCTGAGCATGGAGATGACACTATCATGGCTGATGCTGTTCTAACTGATCCTCCAGCAGGCGGATAGGTAGCACAGTTGTAGGAGGCTCTCTGGAGAGTTAGAGAGAGATCCTGACAGACTTAGAGGGAGTGTGATGATCTCCATACATAGGTGATCATTTGAGATACATGGATATCAGAGTGAGACCAGGAGATCTGGGAGTTGTGAGAGGCACTGGCTAGATCACAGTTGGAGACTAGATACGAGGCTGCTCAGGCTTCTTACTATTATGCTGCGTATACTATTGCAATACTTGAGGCAGCGGATCAGATTCAACCTTTCACAGAGTATGCTGGTGCATGGGTCATTCCACTGGGACCACCTCCAGTAGGTCCTCCTCCTTAGCAATAGGGTATGCCACCCCCTCCACCTCCACTGGGTGGTTAGATCTTGATGTATATTGTACCACCATTTTGACATATCATGCTCGAGTAGCACCCTTGTACATTCAGACCAATCGATATCTATATGAGCTTGATTTTTGGCATCATTGTACATGTTTATATATTGCTTTAAATGTGCATGTTTTATGAGATGATTTCCTATATGATTTAGATGTATGAATTAGAAATGTATGCAAATGGATGAATATGCAAATGTTTATGCACATGTGTTATTGATGTATGAAAATGCTATGATAGATGTTAGATGGATAAATGCTATGTATGATTTGATTTATGCTTATAATGGATGCACTTTGTTGGAAATGAATGTAATGCAATGGATGCAATGGTACTAATCATCTCATGCAAGATATTTTCAATATACAGTAGGTACTAACCAAAAGAATGTGCATGAAGATCGAGAGCGGGGACCGAACACTTGTGTAGTTGAGAAGAAACCATGATGAAAGATGAGGACCTTTGAAGAATGAGAAGATAATGAAGAGAGCACCAAACTACCACGATGCAAGCCTAAAATGTGAATGCAAGCCTACAATGCAAAATGCAAGCCTAAGCTAAATGCAATCCTAGGACTTGGTTGTTGGACTCATCGTATTTATCATCATCGAGTGCTTTTGGATCATCAGAGTCAATACAATCCTTACTAGTGCTATTGTGACCATAAGAATATGAATATGACTTTCATCAGATAAAATATAGGAAACAAACATAAGCACCAAGACACAAAATCCAAGGTGACCCAAACATTGTTTCTAGCTTGATATAGTAACAATTCGCAAGTAAAAAAACACAACGATGACAGTCAAGGAGATAATTCAGACCTCCCCTTGGTGTACAAATAAACAAGATCAAGGGATGTGAGGCTTTTCCAACTTAATGCAGAAGCTCTTATCACATACACCTTGTTTATTTGACATTGCTGGATCATCGAAACCACACCAACAAGCAATAAACAAAAGAAAATATCAATGAAATCCATGAGAATAGAAAGCATACAAAGAAAGAGTCAATCATATCTTAGCATGTTTCAAGGCTTATGAATGTGTCTACATTTAGGGTTTTGAAAAACACCATTATGCTTGTGAGTGCAAATGTGTTTGATTGCTATCGAGAGATGTTTGTGTCGCGAGATATCCAAAGTGTGTTGAAAAACACAGATGTGTCCAAAAAGAGTGTTAAAAAACACTATTTGATTAAGGTATTGAAAAACACCATTTTGTTCCAGAAGAGAGTTGTCCTTTGACAAGATTACTGACTCAAGTGTAAACCGAAGAGCAATCAAAGTGGAGAACCATGCCCCCAAGTAACAAATGGATCGAAGCCGAACAAATAGATATTGAATCGATGGGAGAAATCTTAGTAATGTAGCGACAGTAGGTATACTTAGTGAGAACCAATGGTGACTATCGTAAGAGATTATTAAGCATAATGATTGATAATGAGATCAAAGCACCAGCAGGCAGATGCAGTGAGAACCACTGGTGACTGATGCAAGAAGAGAGTCTCAAGAAGAGACGAAGTGCCACGGAGCATCGACAGGCAGATGCAGTGAGAACCACTGGTGAACAATGAAAAAAGATAAGACAATGCCCCCTAGACCAGGAACATTCCCCTGAGTGTGACCAGTTTCAATCCATATGAGGTCAAGAAAAATCTCGAAGATGTTGAAAAGCAAAA
The DNA here is from genome assembly GCA_018584345.1 of Thuja plicata. Lineage (NCBI taxonomy): Eukaryota > Viridiplantae > Streptophyta > Pinopsida > Cupressales > Cupressaceae > Thuja > Thuja plicata. The sequence continues at coordinate 163,162 of MU225088.1, read as the reverse complement.
GCATGAGCACACTAAAGCAGGAAAGTGAACTAAAGGAGGAAAGCAAACTGAAGCAGAAAAAAAAGTAGCGAAGAAAATGTGAGAAGGACAAGAGATGCTGTGATAGATAAAGCATTGTGAAACAAGAGGCATCTGTTTACTAGGTTTTCACCATCTTGGCAGAAATTCTATTTTTGCTACCATGACGCCTGTTTACCGGGTTTTAATCAATGGCACATTTTTCTATTTTCCTCTTTTTTTGTATTTTCAATTTTTACAATTTTTTTGGTATTATCAAGGTGCCTGTTTACCAGGTTTTCACCAGGATAATAGATACATCAAAGAGCCTATTTGCCAGGTTTTCACTAAGATGATCATTTTTTTAGGACATTTTACAATTTTTAGGATTTTCTCAAAAAAGTATGTACATGAGCATGCGGAAGCTATCTCAACTGTAGAATTTCTTCAGGTGAAGAGCTTTGATGGGCTCTTTGAGTGGTTCACCTTCTATAGTGGAGAGCTGATAAGTGCCAGACCCAAATACTGTAGTAATAATATAAGGACCAAGGCAGTTTACCTCAAACTTCTCTTTCTGAGTCCGCTGTTGCTGATTTTTAGGATTCTCTCTTAGGACGAGATCACCCCTTTGGAAGTCTCTTGGTCTAACCTTCTTGTTATAGCTCTTAGATATCCTCTTTTTATATGCTCTGAGATGATCAAATGCCACCTTTCAACGTTCATCCAGTAACTCAAGCTCTTGAAGCCAAGATATTCTAATGTCATCATCTGTAATGAGGCCTTTCAAAGAGACTCGTAAGGTAGGAATCTCAACCTCAATAGGTAGTACAACATCTACACCATAGACTAAAGCAAAGGGCATGGCCCCTGTTGGCATTCTTATACTGGTGCGATAGGCCCATAAATTTGGATTAATCTGGAGGTGCCAATCTCATCCAAACTTGTGTACCATATGGTACAGGAACTTTAGAATTGTTTTATTGGAAGCTTTGGCCTGTCCATTTCCTTAAGGATAGTAAATAGACGACCAGTGTTGAATAATCTTGAACTTAGTGCACAAATTTGTGAGATATTTATTCTTGAATTGTCCTCCATTATCAGTGATAATAGAGGAGGGTACACCATATCTACAGATAATTTAGTTTAAGATAAACATTGCTACAAATTTACCATCAACTACACTAAGAGGTACTGCCTCAACCCATTTAGTAAAATAATCCATAGTAGTGATAATGTACTTATGTCGTCTTGAAGAAGAGGGATATATCTGACCCACTAAGTCAAAAGCCCACTATTGAAATGGCCAAAAGGTGATAAAGGGAATGAGCTCCTTAGCTGGAGCATGAACCAAGTTACCATGGAGTTGACATTGCTTGCAAGACTTGGCAAACTGCATAGCTTCCTTCTCCATATGGGGCCAATAATAACCAGCTCTAATAAGCTTACGAGCCAGTATCAGACCATTTGAGTGAGAACCATAAATGCCTTCATGTACTTCTTCTAACACACATTTGGACTCATCAAGTTCTAGACACCTAAGGAGGGTACCGTCTAGACCCCGTCTATACAAGTTGTTTGCTACAATGATGTACTGTGAAGCACTGCGGATTAGATGGCATTTTTCATTTCTAGTATATGTGTCAGGAATAGTTTGGTTATGGAGATAAGAGTAGATGTGGTTGTAGCGAGATGAATCATGTCCAATTATTGAATAGACTATCTGGGAGTCAGGAGAGTCATAGGCAGGGTAGCATAATGTCTCCACTAGGAACTCGTGTCTAAAATCATTCTTTGGCATTTGTAACATAGAGGCCAAACTAGCCATAGAATCAACTGCTTTATTATCCGCCTGGGGAATTCACTGAAAAGTGACATGTGCAAAGTAATTCTTGAGGCTATCAACCATATTTTTATAGGGTACCAACTTTTCATCTTTGGTTTGATAAGTGTTGTTAACTTGATTGATAACCAGTTGTGAGTCTCAAAAGAATTTTAGTTAATCCACTTGCCATTCAATAGAAATCTTGAGTCCATTGATCAAAGCTTCATACTTGGTGGTATTATTGGTACAAGGGAACATCATTTTGTATGCCTTTGGTAAAGAGTACCGCTGAGGTGTGATAAAAAAAATTCTAGCTCTTGACCCCTATTGGGTGAATGAACCATCAAAGAAAATTGTCCATGTCTGATGCATGAGAAGCATAATGGAATCGTTTGGGAATTCCATTTTTAATGGTTGATGATATATAATTGGTGCTTTAGCCAATTGATCCACAATCACCTATCCTTTGATAGCTTTTCTCTCAACATATACAATATCGAACTCACTAAGGAGCATGACCTATTTAGCTAGTCTACCTGTGAGGGTAGCTATACTGAGTAACTATTTCAATGGATTGATCTTTGCAATTAACCTCATAGTGTGAGCCAACATATAGTGTCGTAGGTTCTGGGAAGCAAACACTACTGCTAAGCAAGCCTTCTCAATTACTGAATAATTAATTTCGTAAGAGACCAATGTTCTGCTGATGTAGTAAATGGCTCTTTCTTTATGATTTGGATCTTCTTGGGCCAAAAGAGCACCCAAGGATGTTTCCGTTGCTGAGATATATAAGATCAAAGGCTTCCCCAGAATAGGAGGCATCAATATGGGTGGATTGGCTAGATATTGTTGAATCTATTAAAATCCTTGTTCACACTCTTTGTTCCAGTCATAAGTCACACCTTTATGCAGAGTTTTGGTGAAAGGTTGTGACTTGTCAGCTAATTGTCAAATGAATCATATAATAGATTGGAGCTAACCTTGGAGACCTCTAATTTGTTTGATATTATGGGGTGGTGGCATCTCCATTATATCTTGTAGCTTTTCTGGATCCACCTCAATCCCTTTCACAGAAATGATATAGCCAAGTAACTTTCCTGAAGTAACCCCAAATGCACATTTCTTAGGGTTAAGACGCAATCTGAATTTCTCCATACGATCTAGTATAGGACCTAGATCAGTGAGATGTGTCTTTCTATCCATACTTTTGGAAAGTGTGTCATCCACGTAGTCCTCCATTGTCCTATGCATCATGTCATGAAATATTGTAGTAACAGCTCTTTGATAAGTAGCCCCAACATTCTTTAAACCAAAGGGCATAACATTCCAATAGAATGTACCCCATGCACAAGTAAAAGCGATTTTCTCTTGGTCCTCTGGCACAATTTTGATCTGATTATAGCCAGAGAAGCCGTCCATTAGTGAATACATCTCATATCCCGCTATCATATCCATGATCATGTCAATGTTAGGAAGTGGAAAATCATCTTTAGGACATGCCAAATTTAGATCTCTAAAGTCTATGTAGACCCTAATAGATTTATCATGTTTAGTCACTGGGACTATATTAGAAATCCACTCTACATAATCAATCACTCGGATGAACCCAACTTTCATAAGTTTTTCCAATTCTGCCTTAATCAATAAAGCCACATGTGGATGCATCTTTCTAAGTTTTTGTTTGACAGGTTTCACACCTGGAGCTATTGATAAGTGATGCATAATGAGATCATGATCCACACCCGGCATGTCATAATACGTCCATGCAAAATTTATCTTTTTCTTTTGGAAAAATTCTGTAAATTCCTTAAGTTCCTCTGTAGATAATGACTTGGCCACATGAATGATATGTGGAGGCTTTTCTGTTCCCAGATTTATTAGCTGAGTTGGTTCAATTAACACTGATGAGAATTCTTGGAAGTGACTCAGAAGCGCATCAAGTACCTCATCCTCAGGCACCTCAGAGAGGTTTTCACCTTTTATTTTTACTTTTTTTTGGCTTTGATACTGCCACAATGTGGTTTTCACCATCAGAGTGCTTATTTTTTCTTCTTTTAATTTTCTGACTAAGGTACTTGATGTCAGCCTCAGTCATGTTGACACTTTCTTCACTAGTGGAGGACATTACAGGCTCAATAGTGTGAAGGTAGAAAGCTAAAGTTTAATCATTATGGAATGTAAGGACTTCACTAGATGAAGAAGGGGAATTCCAGTCTATTAATTCAGGATGTTGGAGGGAAAGAGATGTGACAGGTTCAAGTGCGTTCATATTATAGTCATCAAAAGTGTTAACTAGCAAGCTGAGAGCTAAACCGATCTCGTCCAAAGGTGTGTTTGAATCCTTTTGGTCCCTAACGACCGAAGTAGAAGACATGTTAACACCTATAGACTCAAACTCATTAGGATTTTCACTAGACCCCTCACTTACGTCGAGAATTTTTTCATAAGAGCCTGTTGACAAACTATCAAACTCATACTCATGAGAGTCTGTATCTGAACTCTGACTTGGGTGCTTGCACCATAAAGGTTTTTGAGTTCTTTTAATACTAGTTTGTCCTTGTGTCAACTGTTCTTGAAATTTTCGTGGCATGTACCATTCTCCTTTGAGGTTAGGATCTCTTAAGTCTTCCCATTGCTCAAAAGTTAGTGTCTCAAAGGGAGTGGTTTGATCAAAATCACTGTCAGTTTCAGCTGTACAAGTACATGGCACAAACTTATCTATCTCAGCAAAGAATGTTGCCAGGTCTAGAGGGATGGGATAAGGAAAGAAATCCTCATCTGAGCTATCTTGTATAGTGTCGACTGCAGTTGTGCCTTCAGGTTTTGGTGTAGGTTCTACTTTTGGCACAAATTTATTGATCCCTAGATGAAATGAGACCTTTTTGAAACCTAAACCAGTGGTGTCTTTTGTCTTTTGACCTATAGCTTGGATAGGTTCCACTAACCCATTACCATTCACACCTATCGGGCCACTTCCTTTGTACCCAAAATGTTTTATAATCTTAAGACCCTCAATGTTAGGATTTAATTCACGAGCCAGAGTAGTCTGTTTAGTTATGTTCTTTCCTTTACAAAGCCAATCCTTGATAGCTCTTTCCTTGTCTTCATCTTCCAATGGTGTATTAGACCGTACAAATGTACCCTCATAAACTATCTCAGGAGCAGCGAAAGATTTGTTGTGCTCAGAAGGTCTCCCATAAGATCGAGGAGACAGGGGTAGAGATGCTAATGATAGCATGGGTTCCATTTGATATCCCCCTATGCCTATGTCTATGATTTTTAGTGTCTATTCCATGTCTTTGAGCTTGGCATCATAGATTTCTATGTATTCTCTATTAGTTGGAACAAGACTATCAGCTGATTGAGTGAGAGCATTACAAGAAGAACCCATGCTAGTAGGAACCATCACCTCTGTGCCTTGAAAATAAAACTTGATACACTGATGGTATGTAGAAGGAACCGCTTGCATCTCATGGATCCACGGTCTTCCTAGCAAAATATTTTATGCAAGAGGAAGGTCTAGCACCTGACATATGGCGTCTCTTTCAACTAGGCCAACCTGAATGGGTAGCACAACTAGACCTTTAGATGTTCTCTCTTCCTCATCATAAGATTTTTATGGTAATTCTCTTGCTGGAATCTATGCGATCCTTGTCATAACCTAGTTGAACAAGAAAATGAGCAGAGCAAATATTAAGACCAACACCATTATCAATGAGCATGCAACATGTTGGAGTTCTCAATTTTTGGCAAAATTTAGAGTCCTATAAAGTGATAAAACTCTAAAAAATGGAATCCTAAAATCTATGCCAAATAATTAATAATATGATGAAGTACATTAAATGGGATACAACAACATATTTCTTTTGAATTAAAATTTGAGGGATTATGGAAGGAATCTCTATGAGAGAAACAATCAAAATTCTACAAGCGAAGGTTTCAGAGATGCTGGAATTTAGACCTGCTGCAAAGATGATGTCAACAGAGGATGAAGAT